>PVKC010001552.1:0-31341 GCA_004027635.1 Crocidura indochinensis
AGAAAAAAAAAGAAAGAAAACAAGATAGACTTAAGGAAGAGAAGCATAGGGCCAGGGGGCTTCCAGCCTCATGAACTGAGCCCCAGATATCCTTGCTGTATGATATTTATTGACCATACTCAATCTAAAACCAAAAAGAAAAAAGAAAGAAAGCAAGCAAGATAGACTTAAGGGAGAGAAGCTTAGGGCCAGGGGACTTCTAGCCTCATTAACTGAGCCGCATATATCCTTGCTGTAAGATATTTATTGACCAGACTCAATCTATCTAGGGTGGGGAGGGCAGATGATAGAGTTAACAGACAAAAGTACCTATCTAATGCTAATCAAGCGTAGGTATGTCTTTGCATCTCAAAAAATAGGTGGCTAATGGGAAGAGAAAGCTAGGAACAGGCTCTGTTTGGGGGAAAAATCTGTGTGTGGTCTGAGTGACTAGGTAAAGTACTATGCGTGTTTTCCTGAATATGGTGGCAAAAATAAGCCCTAAATACAGCCAGATATGCTCATTACCACCATTATCCAAAGTACAAACCCATCTTTCTCAGATAATCTTTCTGGTTACTCCCAAATTCAGTCCACTTTGCCTCTAATCATCCCTGCCCCAATTGAGCTCCCTATACCTTGTTTCCTGCCTCAATTAGTAGTAGACATTGCATCTTTGCCACTAGGTAGATTAAAAGTGGTACACCAAGAATGTAAAAGATGATTTACTAAAAGAAGTAAAGAAATTTTTCTAAATTTAACTAGATTTTCAACCTAAAACAAGAAGGAAATAAAAATTTATCGATGTTCCAATTTCATTGAAAGGCTACCCTAAACAGCTACACATCATTTGTGGCATTTAAAGACTTTTCAGGGAAGAGGGTGATTTTTAATCAGTAGTTCTTTTACTGGGATCCACTTAACTGAGGCTACCATTTCCATAAACGTATTCATAAAAATATCCATAAACTGGGTGCTTAGATACCAGGAATTTATTTCTCACAATCTAGAGACTACAAATTTGGGATTAGGTGGCAGCATGGTTTCTGTCTGGATTTACAGACAATGCCTTTTCTTCTTTCTGTAGCACCACATGGCAGACAGAAGTGGAGGATACTCTGGTCTCTTTTCATCTTCTTAAATAACATCTCAAACCATCCATCACCTAGCTTCATCTAAATCTAATTGCTTCTCAAAATGTACCACCTTACACTTTTCATTACCCTTGTGTTTAAGGCATCAACATATAAATTTGGGATGCAGGTTATAATCATTAAGTCTAAAATACCCTCAGTATATTTATTGACTTCCAGCTTTCACAATATTGTCTGCTGAACTTATGCTTTGGTTATCATGTTTTCAGAATACTATCTTTTCTAAAATAGAATACCATTTCTAAAATACTCCTATTACAAAAAAAATCACTGGAGTAAAGAGGTTACAGAAAATATGCCTCAAAAATATCTGTATCTCCTAAATTTGCTTTTCTCTATTGAATCTTGTAGTCATAGTCAGTGATGAATAATCTTGTGAATAAAGTTGCGACAAGTAAAATGTACTTTATCAACATTGATTGTTATATTCTTTTTTAGTATATTGTCACACAAATTCTTATTGTTCTGGCATTGGGTATAAAGTGTTTTATCAAGTATTGAATTATTGTTAATGATAGGGTAGAATTCAATGCAATTACCAGTATTTAAAAATAACTGTGTCAGATGGATCCCAGATGGAGCCCTGGATTTGATCCCTGGGGTTTACTGGTTCCCAGCACTCTCTTAGAAACAATCCCCATGCAGGATTGTAGGCCTCAGCACCACCAGTATGGGCCCCAAATAAACCAAAACTTTAGGTATTTCTATTTGGAAATATTCCTGAAGGGTTATAAACTGCATTGATTTTCCAAATTAAATAATAAAATAATAATTGATTTCTGATGTTGTTTGTGCTTTTTGTTTTGGGATTTGGGCATAAAAATTGATGGTACTCAGGACTTACTCCTGGCTCTGCACTCAGGGATCATTCCTGATGGTGAAAAGGGGGTCATATTACTGCCAGAAATTGAACCTGGTTAACCTCAGGCAAGAAAGTACCCTATCCACTGTACTGTAGCTCCAGCTAACCATTAGAAATGTATAGTAGCCTCAAAGCCATTAAGTAGATGACTAAATTAAAATTGATAAAGTGTTAGAAGAACATTTTTGTCTAGTTCAAAAACTTTCAAATATGTGAAAAATGGTATGATTCTACTGAGATGACTCAGAAAAACTTTCATTAAAACAAATACAAGAACTAGAAATAGAGGGGTCAGAGTGGTAGGGTGTTTGCCTTGCAGGTGGCTGATCCAGGACGAATGCCAGTTTAATCCCAGCATCCCACATAGTCCCCTGAGCCAGGAGCGATTTCTGAGCTCAGAGTCAGGAGTAAATCCTGCGTGCCGCCAGGTGTGAACCAAAACCAACCAAACAAAAAAGAACTAGAGATATAGAGCACGTGGTTAGATCACATGTCTTGAAAAAGTTTGCTCCAGCACAACCTCCAGCAGCCCCTGAAGACTATCTCTGGGATTAGAGATGGAGTAACAGTGCATCACTAGGCCCTCCATTCAAAATACCGACCAGCTCAATTGACCAAGAATCTCCAATTCTCTTAGGACCACTTCAGAGCTTTTCATTCATCAAGAAATAAAAGTATAGATAACAATTCCTTAAAAAATAATTGTTCTGGGTTCTTAATACAAAATATATCTCTCATTATTTCCCAACTAGAATCATAATACTGAAATCTATGAAATACATAATTTTCTGAAAGCTGGGAAAATTTGTACTAACAATAATAATAGCAATAATAACACATTATAACTAGAGATTAAAATAAAAGGATGTCCCATTTTAAATGATCACTACATATATTTATAATTATATTTATTTAGCTTATGGTATATATTTGGGTTATTTTTGATAATATATTACTTTAGCTGTAAATGTGTGATTGAATAATAAATATATTTTTATTTAATCTAATAAAAATTAATAATTTAAATGTTTTATATTTAAATTTAAGTGTTAAATAATTTAAATTTAAAAAATTAATAAATTTTTTATGTGTTAGTTTTTGTTGCATTAAAAAATTTGTGTGTGGAGCCAGAGCAATAGCACTGGAGGAAGGATAGTTACCTTGCACTCAGATGATCAGGGTTTAATATTCCATATTGCCTGTCAGGAGTGATCTTTTAAGTGAAGCTCTAGGATTAATCCTGAGTGCTAACACATATGGCCCAAACAACAACAAAATTTGTATGTGTGCAATATATTGAATATTTCTCTTTACTGACTTAATATTATTACTATTTAATATATGGATAAAAAATCTAAAAGTATATCTATGATTTTATCAGGTACAAAACATCAGAATGCTTCATTGTAATTTTAATTTTTTTAAGTCTTGAGGAGCTAATTAATGCAAATGTAAAACCATTATAATGAGAATGATTTGCTGATTTGCCTAGAGATAAAATACAGGAAGTAATGTGCTTGCTTATATGCCATTATCCCTGGTACTGCATAGGATCTCTCATAGCACAATTGGAGATCACTCCTGAGTATCTCTAGGTATATCCAATAACTTTCCCTTAAAAAATAGGAATATTTTAAAACATTTGGTGTTTGAGAGAGCTCCTATGTGGTTCTTAGTGATCCAAGGTCCCCCTCTGGAAATTCCCACAAAATCGAGCAGTGTTCTATGGGCCCTGTGGGTCTGAGATTTCCCTAGATTACATATTGTGGTACTTGGGGTCTTCAAGTCTGCACCTAGTGATGATCAGGGACCATATGGTGTCAGAGATTCAGCGGAGTCTGCATGCAAGGCATGAGACTTATTCACTGCACTGCCTTTCTGGTCCAAATATTTGGTATTTTATCAATCTCACTCTTTGAATGTGTCAGTTTTGAATTTATATAGAAACAATATATTCATATAGCTGTTGAGATGATTTAAATATAGATGTATAATTGGAGCTCTGTGTGTTTAGCAACATACTAATGGAGAGTTTATTTTATTTAACTAATTTGTTAATTTGATTTTGAGGCCATACCTTTAGGTGCTCAGATATTACTCCTTGCTCTGAACTCAGAAATCACTCCTGGTGGATTCAGGGGATAATATGGGACTCTGGGCATTGATGCTAGGTCAGCCACATATAAAACAAATGCCCTACCTGCTGGAGAAGGGTCAGGAATATCACTCAATGATAGAGCATTTTGCTTGCATGTGTGAGACTCTGAGTTCCATCCTGGCACCATACAAACAAACAAACACACAGAAAAGCAAAACTTTGAAACCATTCACTGTAAATAACCATACACTTATGCTGATAACATATTCTTTATATGAAATATTGGCACTCAGAAAAATAAGCATGATAGGGCCAGAGCAACAGCATAGCAGTAGGGCATTTGCCTAGCATGTGGCCAATGCTGTACAGACCCGGGTTTGATTCCTGGCATCCCATATGGTCCCCCAAGCCTGCCAGGAGCAATTTCTAAGCACAGAAAAATTAAGTATGATCAAAGCTACCTGAAGATAAAAGAAAAACTTCTGAAATTCCTAAATTTATCATTTTAGTTTAAATCAAGCTTTCTCTTTATATATACATATGTATGCATATATGTATACACATATGTATATACATTTATTTATGTAAAGACAATGCATTACATAGTTGATCAAAATACATTTTTCCAGGCAAGTGGGAGTAAAATTATTTTTAAAAGAAGATGAAAAGAAAATAGGTAAAGTAAAAAGAAGAAATAGAAGAGTACAACAACAAGAATTTTGTAAAAATTGTTGCCAGAGAGATAGCACAGCAGTAGGGCATCTGCATTGAACAGGTTGACCCAGGACAGACCCAGTTTGATCCCAGCGGCCCGTATGGGGTCTTCAAGGATGCACCTAGTGATGATAAGGGACTATATGGTGCCAAGGATTCAACAAAGGCTGCATGCAAGGCATGAGGCTTATTCACTGCGCTACCTTTCTGGCCCCAATACTTAGTATTTTAACTTAATTTGACCTGAGCCTGCCAAGAGCAATTTCTGAGCATAGAACCAGGCGTAATTTCTGCTCACAACCAGATTTGGCCCAAAACCAAAGGAAAAAAAAAGAATTTAGTGAAAATTATTGAATTTTATAATGAAGTCATTAAGTCATTATCAGATTTTGTTTGGTTGGTTTGTAAGGTTTGTTTATATAACTAAGGTCTTGTTGCTAGTTGATCTTTCTGTTACTTCTTTAGTTTTTGAACAGTAAGTGGCTTCAAATACATGTTGACATCTGAAGTGATATTTCTTTTTTTTTTTTTTTTCACAAAATATATAGTGGTTCATTTAAATGATTTTAAATGATTTCACTGTGGAGTTCAGCATACTGGAACAAACATCCAAGATCTTCTGAATGGGACTATCTTCTTGCTAAGCAATGGCTTTGGCTTCAGGTAGAAATGCCTTCCAGTATTTTATCAGCTGCTGTGTTTGTACTAATGATTCTAAGTACTTGATGATGACAGTTTTAAAGTCCTTCACTCGTTCTTTCTCAAATATTCCCACTTCTTTATGAATTGTTTTAGAGATTTGTTCAAAATTTCTTTCTCCTTGTTGTACTTTTGCTTCCCACTCTCTTATTTCATTTTTAGCTTTCTGTATTTTGTCTGGTTTGTTAGCAACCATCATTTTTGCTTCAGTTTCACATTTCTTGATCAAAGTAATTTGAGCACCTTCCCATTTCTGCCAACACTTCATTCGATGGTCAAAATATAACTTTCACAGCAGCAATAAGACGAATGTAGTCACTAGACAGTTCTGAAAACATATAAAAGTCAGCAAAAGCTTGCTCTTGATGTAACTTGTCTATCTTTTCAACCTCTGCAAGCTGAGACAAAGCTCTAGATAAAGTTGTATGATCCTCAGAATTACCCAACATGGCAGCACTTTTGCAAAGGCGGTTGTATTGGCGGAAAGTTCTTTTGCCCCCCTGAAGTGATATTTCTAATGGGATGGCAGTATTAAAACATTTGATATGTGCATGGTTGTATAAATGGACACATGGTCCAGGAATTCCATGAACTGTGGCTGATACTGAAGTTTTTGTGGGTTATCTTTTCAGCTTCCAGTCCTTCTGACATATAAGGGGGGCAGTGATGGGGTACCTACTCACTCCTAAAATGTTCAGGTGTTTTGGCTTCCAGCATACCTGGAGTTTTGATCAGATCAATATCTCTGCAGAGAGTCCAGTGGTAAAGCTGGACTATTGGTGGAGTGGCAAGTTTGGGTGCTGGGTGCAGTTGGCATGGCTTCAGCAGGGTGGGAACTTGGTCTGCCCTCTCCTCCCCAAACTACCAGCTTCAGCTTGTGGCCCAAATGCCCATACTTTTTATGACTTGATTAACATGCCTTTCAAAAATAGATTGAATCTATGGAACTAAAGGAATCCAAGTTTTCTCTTGGTCAAGTTGATCTCCAAGCGCATTTCTCCTTCTAATACTAGCAAGATGCAAAGAAAATCATTTGACTGTTTCCATTGTCTATGGCATGTTGTAAGATACATTCAGGCCTTACTTTCACAGTAAAATGAGAAAATATTATGTGGCATTTTTTTCAGGAGATGTTTCAACAGCATCTGTCAGTATTGCCTTTCCTGAATAACTAGTCTGTGAAGTCATTTGGCTGAAGGCCTCTCCCTGTCACAGGGTCCATGTAATAAAACTATCAGAGAGCAGATAAAGCTAGTCCAAACACTCATAGCTCTGTGTTACTTTAAACAAAGAAACAGGGAGAGCTTGTATTCACAAATAATAGAAGATTATTAAGATGTTCTTTGCATTAGGAAATGTACATTTGCAGATGGCTGATTGCTGGCTTCAGGTACAAATGATTAAATTATTTTTATCTAGCCTCAAGTGCCAAAAATTTGCCACACACATAAGGTCTGATATCACCTTTACCAAGAGTGGAAATTTGGAACATCCGAGGGACACTGGGTCATATCATGGAAAGAGTACTTCAGATTACAGACAAAGTGTAATCTTTGGACTAATTCCCAACCCAGGGCGCATGAGCATTTTGAGCACTTAGGCAGACATGGAAATAGTGGCCTTTATTTGTCACTTCTGAATTTGTGCCTTTAAATGTTGTTTTAGAGATACTAACCCTCTCCTTTCCATAGAAGCTTTCCTCAAATAGGACTCGCACTTAGACCGCATATAAATTTGGATAATGATTGCTTGAGTGTTGACGGAGAATTTGACCTAGTGCCCTGCAAAACCAGTGGATCTTCGGGGAAGACCACTTTTATTTTTAGCATGGACAAACCTAAAGATGAGAAGGAAAAGTCTTCCATGATTCCTTTTCTAAAACATTGTTCAGGAGAAATGCATTTGAAGGGAAATTTGACATGTGACTGGAATATATTAGGTATGAGCTTCATAATCAAAAGCAGTTGTAATTTGACTGAAGTAGGAAGTTGCTCCATTTTACTATAAAAATCCTTTGAGGTAACAATCACTTATACGTGCAAATAAATTTTAACTAAGGTTATATATTATTAGAAAAATTAAATTAATTAAAAATTAAATTTTTGCTATAAGTTAAGTTTTGTAAGATATGAAAAGGAATAGGAAATATTAATGGAAAATGTTAACATTAAGAAACAATTAACCAAGATATTTGAAAGTACTTAATGCATTTAATTCACAAATGTTTTACAGTAATAGTTCTAAGTTATGGGATATGTTTCCAAAGTAGGCAGATCTATACTCAAATAAATATTTCGTGAAATAATTTGACCATGAATGAATGAGACTCAATTTCAGAGGTGTTGAGCTACTGAAATTTTTCTCCCTTGTTCTTTCTTTCAAATATAAACGGACATAAAATAAAATATAAATGAGCATAGAAAATTATGTTTAGTAATACACAACAAACTATATACATTTATATTATATTTTTCAGCATGTCATTTTAGTTTTTATTTTAAATCTTTGATATCCTAGACCCCTTAGAACCCTAAACTAAATGACTGTACCAAGTGAGTTGTTTTCTAGAAGGAGCAAATAATTTGCTTGTGAAAGTACCTTTCATCTGCAAACTTCTGTATCCACAGCCCATTCGACTCTTCACTAACCTATCTGAGCCACTCTGTGCTGACTTACTCAAACTATCCTATACTAAATCTGTTCACTCTGTTCCACAAATTCCTCACAAGAATCGCAATAAATATTTATAATCTTCTTTGTCACTAGTACCTTAAGTATTACCGTGAAAGACTTGTAATTCACTTTGATCACAATAAAATTATTTAAAAAAAGATTTATTGTCTTCTTTTCAATGATCCAGGTTTCTTCCCCATGGCTCCCCATCCCCAACAAGCTCTATTTGTTCCATTGTGGGTTTAATAACTCTCCTTCCAATAGCACTTGCCTAATCTGTTGGTCTAAAGAATATCTAAATCAATAAAGCCTGGATTAAAAAACTAGTCATATTAATATTTTCTACCATATGGCAGACTAGAGTTCCTCCCCATTACTACCAGGTTTAAATCATTTTATTTTATATATTTTGGGGAAGTATGCCAAGGGTTGCTAAGATAGCTGAGAACATAACTGGCCATTCTCTGCCAACTATGGCCTCCCATTTAAAACAAAGGTGTGAGAAAGTAATGTTGCATAGACCTAGAGATAATGGGGATGTTGCACAGGTCACTGAAAAGCTCAGGTCCCCATGACCACACTAGGCAGTGTTCAGAGACCATATAGTGATGGAAATGGAACCCAGATGTTAGGCATGTGCCTTTACTGCAGTATTATTTCCCAAACTCTATAAAAATATGTTAGAAGATGTATCATTGGGGCCGGAGAGATAGCATAGTAGTAGGGCATTTACTTGCACGCAGCCAACCCAAATGAACTTGGATTCAATTCCTGGCATCCTATATGGTCCCCTGAGTCTGCCAGGAGCAATTTCTGAGTGCAAAGCCAGGAGTAAGCCCTGAATGAGTGTGGCAAGAGAAAAGAAAAAGAAAAGAAAAGAAAAGAAAAGAGAGATGGGGCTGGAGCTGTGGTGCAAGTGGTAGGGTATTTATTTATTTGCCTTGCATGTGCTAACCTAGGACAGATAGCCGTTGGATTCTCTCACGTCCCATATGGTCCCCCAAGCTAGAATCGACTTCAGAGAGCATAAACAAGAGTAACCTCTAAGTGTCACCAGGTGTGGTCCCAGAAAAAACAATAAAATAAAAGATGTATCATTTAAAAGTATGTCTGGCTTATTAGAAAGAAAAGAAAAAGAAAATTGATGCAAAGAACAATTTCACAAAAGTGAGTAAACTGATAATCAGAATACATCTTGAGACTGTTCACTAATCATAAGTGCTGATAGAGAAAGAGATAGACAGAAAGAGAGAGAGATATTGAAATTCAATCATGAACAAATTTGTAACTATAGCTCATGGTGATTCAAAATAAAAATAATAGGGGCTGGAGAGATAGTATAGATGTAGGGCGTTTGCCTTGCATGCAGAAGGACAGTGGTTCGAATCCCTGCATCCCGTATGATTCCCTGAGCCTGCCAGGAGTGATTTCTGAGTGTAGAGCCAGGAGTAACCCCTGAGTGTTGCTGGGTATGACCCAAAAAAAAAACCAAAAAAAAAGTCAAAATAAAATAATAATATAAACAGAGTATATGGAATTGTTAGGCAGTTTAAACTATTAGAGAGTTGGAGGTTATCTGTTTATGAAAATAAAGCTATTTGGCATTCTGGGGGTATCTGAGGAAACCTATAAACAAGCAGGAGAATGTATTAGGTTAAAATTCTAATTCTGTTTTCTATTTTCAGTGTCAAATACATAGGATAGTAAATGTGATTAGCAAAGTGCTAATAAATTACAATCTATAATTTAAATAAATTGTTCATGAAGGCAGAACCCAAGCAAAGGATTCCAAATTAGAACTGAGTAACCAAGGTCAGATTGTGTAAATTCTGAGGTCCTTGCTTTTATGAATCACAGGAATATTAATTGCATCTACCCAATTTAGATGTGTTAATATCAAGATTAAATTAGAGTATGACTATAAAAATCTTAACTGAAGATGTTCTTCAATAAACAACATAGTAATGGTTGATATTGTAATATGACTGCTAGATATGCTGATATTTCTTAGACCAAATGTCTATGAATATAATTGATTCTCTGAAGTAGGAATAATCCAAATAGGGCTTAAGTTCGAAACTTTAGGTAATCTGCATTTACATTCCAATATTTGAGACAATTCAGATGCAATTTAATTTTTAAAGGGGTAAAAATGTAGTGAAAGAAATGAGTGAAGAAAAAAAACTGACTTGCTCTATGAATGAAGAGCTGATTACTTTGAACCAATTAAAAGCTTAGTAAGTTAAGTGTAATGAATTTTCAGATATGGATTTAACATAAAACAGAGATACTGAAAAGAAGAGGAAGAGCACATGTGTTCCAGATTGAACTTCTTTTTCTAACACATCAGTGTCAGTTCAAAGAGAGATGACAATGGTGGATAGGAATGTAGCTCAAAGGAATGGAGCACAAGCTTTGCCAAGTACAAGACATTGAGTTTGGTTTCTGTCAACCTGAAGTCCCTACAGTCTCACTAAGGAGTTCATACATTTAAAAAAAAAAACTAAAAGGGGAATGAGTGAGGAAGAGAGTTTATGTTTGTTCTGGCATCTCATCACAAGGTGCATGGTGGTAGAGGTGGTGGTGGGAAAAAAGTGTGTGTATACATATGGGTTAGAAATAGAAGTATCTAGTGATATGTCCTCAGTTTTAATCTTGCGGATAGTATTTGAAACACCTATCCTATTTTGTACCTTCTTTTTCTGCTGCCAGGAAATGTTATATTTAAATAAATGACACATTTCTCTCTAGAACTGTACATAATCTGCACACCCATGAAAGGTTAAAGCATGCACATGGCCCCACTAAAGTGGCAATGCTTGCAAGCAGAAATCTGAATTAGTTTATTGGTAATTTCCCTGCCTCATCTTGTATAAAGTTGGTAGATAGGAGAATAGCAAAGGCATCTATTCTGTAGTTGAAAATTTACATATAACATCCGATACACACAAGTATGAATGATACGAGCCTGTGTGTCTCAGCAATAGAATAAATGATCCATATTTTAGTTATCACATACTGTATTTGTATAACAAAAACATTATTGTAGAGATAATTAAAATATTAAGAAAAATTATATATAGATATATATTTACAATACTATTCTTTGTGTTGGTTGTTAGTGTTCACTTTATAATTTTTTCTTTTTTTTCTTTTAGAACACTTTGTATTATTTTTTATAGTAGAATAATAGATACCATAGCCAATGTTCTGTTGTCATGATTTTATTTTTGTATTTGTTTATAAGTTTATTCAATAAAGGTTACAATGTGCAGACTGTTGAGTTTCTGGGAGTGAAGTACTTGATAAATTTGAACTGTTTATATAAAGTGCTTTTGTCTATTTTATGGTGGTAAAAGTTAGGTAACTTTTGGCATATGTTTTATGCATTCTTTTTTTTTTCTTTTGGTTTTTTGGGCCACACCCAGTGACGCTCAGGGGTTACTCCTGGCTATGAGCTCAGAAGTCGCTCCTGGTAGGCAATGGGGACCATATGGGAACCGGGGGATCGAACCGTGGTCCGTCCTAGGCTAGGCAGGCAAGGTAGCAGGCACCTTACCTCCTGCGCCACCTCCCGGCTCCCTTTTTTATGCATTCTTAACACATCTATCTTTTTCTTAATTTTTCTAAAAATTCTAGACTGCACAGGTTGTCTGCAAGATTTTTTTCAAACTGTTGCTAACACAAATACATATTTATTTATATGAAAGTTAGTGACACATCCTGGCTTTGAACTCAAGATCACTTGCTACAGTGTTCTGGGAACTATATGGGGTGCCAGGGGCATGAGTGCAAATTGGCTGCTTGCAAGCCAATTGCCGATGCACGATCATGTTTGCTCCTCAAAATGTGTAGCTTTTCAAGCACACATCAGGAAGGAAGGGCCTACATGAATAACTTAATGGTGCAACTCATAAACTTAGAAAAAGACCAACAAAAGGAACCAAAAATAGGGAGACAGAAAGAAATAACAAAGCTGAGAGCAGAAATCAACAAAATGGAAACACAAAAAACAATCCAAAAGATCAACAAAAGCAGAAGTTGGTTCTTTGAAAAAATAAACCAGATTGATAGTCCATTAGGAAAACTAACAGAGAGAGAGAGAGAGAGAGAAAGAGAGAGAGAGAGAGAGAGAGAGAAACTTGATAACTCCTTTTAGAAATGAAAAAGGGGAGATCACTACTGATATTACAGAGATTCAGAGGGTAATCAGAAACTACTTTGAGAAACTCTATGCCATTAAAAATGAGAACCTGGAAGAAATGGATAAATTCTTAGACTCTCTAACCTTTCACAGTTGAATAAAGAGGACATAGCATATCTAAACACCCCATTACTATTGAGGAAATTAAAATGGTAATCAAATGTCTGGCCAAAAACAAAAGCCCAGGCCCAGATGGATTCACTAATGAATTATTTCAAAACTTTCAATAGGAACTACTACCAATCCTGACAAGACTCTTTCAAGAAACTGAAAACACGGGAACACTTCCAAACAGCTTTTATGAAGCCAAAATCACCTTGATACCTAAACCAGACAGAGATGCTACCAAAAAAGAAAATTACAGACCAATATCCTCAATGAACACAGATGAAAAGATCCTCAACAAAATTCTGGAAAATAAGATTCAACATCTCATCAAGAGGATAGTTCATTAAGATCAAGTAAATTTCATCCCAGTAACAGTTTAACTTCTGTATCAACATAATACAAAACATCAACTACAAGAAAAATAAAAATCACATGATCATATCAATAGAAGCAGAAAATAAGTTCCAACACCCATTCGTGATAAAAGCTCTCAGCAAGATGGGAATGAAAGGAACCTTTCTTAATACAGTTAATGCTATCTACCACAAACCAGTGGCAAATGTTATCCTCAATGGAGAAAAATTAAAAGATTTCTCTCTTAATTCTGGCAGAAGGCAAGGCTGTCCTCTTTCATTACTCCTATTCAACATAGCACTGGAAGACCTTGCTATAGTGATTAGGCAAGAAAAAGATATCAAGGAAATCCAGATAGGAAAAGAAGTCAAGCTCTCACTGTTTGCAGATAACATGATACTCTACTTAGAAAACCATAACAGCTCTACCAAAAAGCCTCTAGAAACAATAGACTCATATAGCAAGGTGGCATGTGACAAAATTAACACACAAAAATCAATGGCCTTTCTATACACAATAACAATAGAGAGCAAATGGACATTAAGAAAACAACCCCATTCACATTAGTGCCACATAAACTCAAATATCTTGGAGTCAACTTGACTAAATATGTGAAGGACCTATCTATACAAAGAAAACTATAAAACTCTGCTTCAAGAAATAAGAGAGGATACATGGAAATAGAAACACATACTCTACTCATGGATTGGCAAAATTAACTTCATTAAAATGAAAATACTCCCCCAAAGCATTGTGCATATTTAATGCAATCTCTCTAAAGATACCATGACATTCCTCAAAGAAGTGGCTCAAGCACTTTGGAAATTCATTTGGAACAAAAAACACCCTCTATTTTTTTTCTTTCTTTCTTTCTCTTTCTTTCTTTTTTTTTTTTTTTTTTTTTTTTTTTTTGGCCACATCCGGTGACGCTCAGGGGTTACTCCTGGATATTAGCTCAGAAGTCGCTCCTGGCAGGCACGGGGGACCATATGGGGAACCGGGGGATCAAACCATGGTCCGTCCTAGGTTAGCACAGGCACCTTACCTCCAGCGCCACTGCCCGGCCCCAAAAAACACCCTCTAATAAATAAAGCAATCCTTGGGAAAAAGAATATGGAAGGCATGACTTTCCCCAACTTTAAACTGTATTACAAAGCAAGAGTTTTCAGAACAGCATGGTATTGCAATAAAGACAGACCCTCAGATAAGTGGAATAGGCTTGAGTACTCAGAGAATGTTCCCCAGACATACAATCACCTAATCTTTGATAAAGGAGCAAGAAATTCTAAATGAAGCAAAGAAAGCATTTTTAACAAGTGGTGTTGGCACAACTGGCTAGACACTTGTAAAAAAGTGAAATTATGGGGCCGGGCAGTGACGCTTTAGATAAGGTGCCTGCCTTGTCTGCGCTAGCCTAGGATGGACCGCGGTTCAATTCCCCCAGTTTCCCATATGGTCCCCCAAGCCAGGAGCGACTTCTGAGCGCATAGCCAGGAGTAACCCCTGAGCGTCACCGGGTGTGGTCCAAAAAAAAAAGTGAAATTAGACCCCCATCTAACATCATGTATGAAGGTAAAATTCAAATGGATTAAAGACCTTGATAAGACCTGATCCCATAAAGTATATAGAACAACATGTAGGTAAAACACTTGATGACATTAAGACTAAAGGCATCTTCAAGGAGGAAACTCCACCCTCCAAACAAGTGAAAGCAGAGATTAACAGATTGCAATATATTAAGCTAAGAAGCTTCTGCATGTCAAAGGAAATAGTGCCCAGGATACAAGAGCCACCCACTGAGTGGTAGAAACTATTCGCCCAATACCCATCAGATAAGGAGCTATTCTTCAAAATATACAAGTCACTGATAGAACTTTACAAGAAAAAAAATCTAATCCCGTCAAAAAATGGGGAGAAGAAATGGACAGACACTTTGATAAAGAAGAAAGACAAATGGCCAAAAGGCACATGAAAAAATGCTCCACATCACTAATCATCAGGGAGATGCAAATCAAAACAACTATGAGGTACTACCTCACACCACAGAGATTGGCACACATCACAAAGTATGAGAACAAGCAGTGTTGATTGGGATGCGGATAGAATCCCACCACTGCTGGTGGGAATGCCGTCTAGTTCAACCTTTATGAAAAGCAACATGGAAATCCCTCCAAAAACTGGAAATCGAGCTCCCATAGGATCCAGCTATACCACTCCTAGGAGTATACCCTAAGAACACAAAAATACAATACAAAAATCCCTTCCTTACTCTCATATTCATTGCAACACTATTTACCATAGCAAGACTCTGGAAACAACCAATATGCCCTTCAACAGATGAATGGCTAAAGAAAACAGTGGTACATATACACAATGGAATATTATGCAGCTGTCAGGAGAGATGAAGTCATGAAATTTTCCTATACATGGGTGTACATGGAATCTATTACGTTGAGTGAAATAAATGAGAGAGAGAGTGAGAGAGAGAGAGAGAGAAAGACGCAGAATGGCTTCACTCATCTATGGGTTTTAAGAAAAATGTAAGACATTCTTGCAATAATATTCAGAGTCAAAAGAGAGGAGGACTGGTAGTTACAGCCCATTTCATGAGCCTCACCACAAAGAGTGATGAGTTTAGTTAGAGAGATAACTACATTGCGAATTATCCTAACAATGGGAATGTATGAGGGAAATAGAAAGTCTATGTAGAGTACAGGTGGGGGCAGGGTGGGGAGGAGGGATATTTGGTATATTGGTGGTGGAAATGTTGCACTGGTGATGGAGTAGTGTTCTCTTATATGACTGAAACCCAACCACAATCATGTTTGTAACCAAGTTGTTTAAATAAAATATTATAAAAATGGGGCCCGGGAGATAGCATGGAGGTAAGGCATTTGCCTTTCATGCAAAAGGTCATCGGTTCGAATCCCGGTGCCCCATATGGTCCCCCGTGCCTGCCAGGAGCAATTTCTGAGCATGGAGCCAGGAGTAACCCCTGAGCACTGCCGGATGTGACCCAAAAAACAAAAAAAAATTATAAAAATACATATTTTTGGTAACACTTGGAAGTACTCGGTGTTACTACTGGCTTTGCACTCAATAATTTCTCCTGCAAGTCTATGGGGACCATATAGGATGCTAAGGATGGAACCCAGATTGTCCGTGTGCAAGACAAATACCCTCTCCTAGAATGATAACTCCAGCCTGCAAAAATATTGTTAAAATATATTGATTTTTTTTCACGATGCATAAGTAAACTTCTGCAGTTCATTCTCTTTTGTTTAATTTCAACTCAGGTTATGATCTTTCTCCTCTTCACTTTCTTTTTATCTTCTCTTCCTGTTCTTCCTATTTATTCCAACATAATTTGAATGAAATTAAGGTCAATGTGTTATATATCATACCTTTACAGCATGTAAAGTAAATATTCAAATCTTTGCCAAAATTCACTTAGAAAATGCTGAGCTGGAGAAGAATAGTTATTCACTCTATAAAATTGGAAGGTAAATATTAGTCCTTTAGATGCAAATCATTACATATCCTTTAAAATCTCTATACAATAATATTCATTAAGGACATAAAGTATAATATTTTGTTTGATATTGTTCATTTTATACAGAAAGATATTAAATACCAGAATATCATATTTGCTAGTTCTTCATGCATGATGTAATTAGACATCTCAATAAAACTTCTCATGTTCAAGTTCTCTCTTTTTAAAAATAATTCCTTACTTAAACATGTTGGTTATAAACATGTTCATAGTTGGGTTTCAATTATAAAACACATACCCCCAAATTCACCTGTGCAACTTTCTTGCTACCAATGTCCCCAATTTCCCTCCTACTCCATCCCTCACACACACCCACCTGTCTTTGGGACAAGTATTCTATTCCTCTCTTTCACTATCATTGTCATGATAATTATCAGGGCAGCTATTTTTCTAACTGCTCTCACCACTCTTTGTGGTAAGCATAGCTGGTCCTTCAGGCCCTCATCTCTATTGTATCTGGAGATTATTACCATACTCTCTTTTATTTTTCTTAAATCCAAATTCTCACCTCAAAAGAAATTATCCATTGTCACAGAGATTTTTATTGCACACAGATATTTCTCAAAATAGTCATTTCAAATAAAAAGTATAATTTAGTCAGCAGAGCTGTTGCATTGTGACAGAGCAGTTTGATTACTTATTTCTTATCCATCAATATCTATGCAGACAATTATTGTGAAAGCAAAGATTAATTTACGAAATAGATGAATTTAAAGTTAGCTATCTAAAGAGGTATTTCAGTGCCTCAGAAAAATCATGGCTTTGTAGTTTTTTCTCTTAATGGGTCTCAACTTCCTGTGCCCTTTGTTGCTAGGAAACTAGTCTCTACTGAATTGAAAAGCCACCTTTCTGCTATTGTTGGCTAAGTGGAGCCTGAAATGAACTGCCTAGTTCTCTTGAATGCTTCAGGATTAACAATTGTAGATATACCTATGGATGATATCAAGTCCTCCTCTCACCATATTCTGTGGAGTCCCTCCTAATACCTCCGCCTTTGTAGCTTCCTTTTGGAAAATTTTATTTTTGTGTTTTATGGGATTTTTAGTTTCCAAGCAGTGGAAAGCAAAAGGGATCCAAACTTTGCTTCTTTTTCTTTCAGTTGGAAGTGCATGTAGTGACTGACCATCTCAGTAACATGGATAAATGTTCAGAGAGATAGAATTTCTAAGTAACCTTGCATAACTAGACACATTGTTTTCTTTCTGTCCAAAACGTACTGTCACTCAGGTGACTGGGATGCCAAAGAAAGAATTGGTCATAATAGAAAATGTTCTTACACACCCATGCTTGATCCATTATGGCTATATTGATAAAGTTAGTGTAAAATCCTGTAAAATCAGGATTCTGACTGTCTACATGAACTCCATATGATATGGATGGAAAAGTCCTTTACTTCACTCAGTTTTCTAGGTTTGTTGTCTATTTTCACAGAATAGAAGACAGTTAAGCAAAAACCATTTTATTTAGGAAATGTGATAGAAGAGAGAACTCTGTAAAATTAAAGGAACTATTCTTCTTAAATTCAGATACAGATAACTCCAGATTGGAGTGCTTATTGCAGAGCAAAGAGAAAGTAGAGATTTAGAATAAAGAGACGTGGGCAACTGCAGAACAGAATGCACAAGCTTTCCATTTGCAAAAGTGATTCTATAGTTCCTTCACAAGCTTGGAGTTTTCCATGCAAATGAGTTCCTTGGGAGTACTCTCTGAGCAGGTAAGGCTCTGAGCTCTGGTGGTCCTCTTTAATCGGTTTTGTTTTAGGGGACTGACACATCTGACAATACTCCTTTCTCTGCACTTAAAAGTCACTCCTGATAGCAGTATTCAGCGAACCTTAGGGATACCAGGAATTGAACCCTGTTTGGCTGTGTGAAAGAGCCCTACCTGCTGTACTATTGCTCTGATGCCTTTATTCAAAGTCGTATTTTGAATTTAGATGGATTCACCAACTAGACTTACTCTACTAAGGCATAAATAATTATGATTGTATTTAAAAGATGCACCAAATCACATTTCAAGATTTTATTTGAGAAAACAGTCAGGTTGAATTTAAAAACAACTTGGAGCCAGGAAGTTGATTACAAAGTAAACCATTTAAATATAATCACATCAAAGGTATTCCCATATTTCTTAATCAGAACTTCCTCAGTTTAATCACTGGAAAAGAAATAAGGGCATGGCATCATCAGCTGTGACTATGAAGGAAGTGCTGGCATCTGAATGACATCTAATCCAACAAAAAGCTGTAGCAACACTGGGAACATCCAGCCTCTTTAGAAAATCTTTAGAAAATCCCACAGTTACTGCTGGTATGGGAACATTTCTAGCCTTTCTTCTTTACCAAACTACCAAGTAGCTCCTAGTTATAGGTTCAGACAGACTAGCTTAGGGTTTCGACATATCATGAATCAAAAGTTCTTGTGACTTTTCTTCCTCAGTCCTTTATGAGAAGATTTTCCTCTCACAAGACACGAGGAAATGGAAACACATACCCTGCTCATGGATTGGCAGAATTAACATAATTAAATTGCAATACTCCCCAAAGCACTGTACAGATTTAATGCAATCCCTCTAAAGATTCCCATGACATTTTTCAAAGAAGTGGATCAAGCACTTCTGAAATTCATTTGGAACAATAAGCACCCTCAAATAGCTAAACAATTCTTGGGAAAAAGATGTTTCCTTAAGGCAACAGGTGATCAAAGTATGTGTGTAGAAATTTCCCCCTAAATAACATTAGGAAAATATTTTTAAATCCTCACTTTTATGCTTAGGCAGAAAACTTGTATGACATATAGTTATAGTTCTTAGCATGTTTTTCATTTTTTATAACAAGTTACAGTAGTAGTTACTATAATTACAGTTCAACTTAATTTTGACATATAGTTGAGTTGTACACTTGCACACATACACACACCAATGGAAACATAAAAATTTTGATAGATTTATCCAAAAAAGTAGCAATTGTTCTTACCAATTGTTTCCTATACTGATCACAGAGACCCTTTTGCAATTTAAATCTCAGTTTTACAATTTCTTGAAATTCAGTTCTGAGAAATACCCTACCCTCCTATCTGTTTCATAGTTTAAATATAGGCTTGGTTTCTACAAGTCAGACTTAAGGGTTTTTACTGCTATTCATAGTAATAATGGTCACCAAAATGATTATGCAAGACTTGTATCTTTAGGAAGACATTATGGTAAGTGAAAGAGACAATTATGGAATTTCTGCCTCTCTCCTCCACAACCTCTCTTGGAAATACAGATTATCCTTAACAATGATTCTTTTTTTAAATCTTTATGCAAACATCTTGATTAAAAATATGATTGTGATTAGGTTTCAGTCATGTAAAGAACACCCCCCTTCACCAGTGCAATATTCCCACCACCAATGTCCCAAATCTCCCTCCATCCCACCACACACCCTCACCTGTAATCTAAACAGGCATTCCAGTTCCCTCATTCATTCACATGATTATGATAGTTCTCAGTGTAATTATTTCTATGCAAGGACGGTTTAACATCCATAAATCTATCAACATCATACACAACATCAACAAAAGAGAAGAAAATAAAAATCACATGATCATATCAATAGACGCAGAGAAAGCATTTGATAAGGTCCAACACCCATTCTTGATAAAAACTCTCAGAAAGATGGGAATGAAAGGAAGCTTAACAATGATTCTGATGCAACTCAGTGTGTGTATTCAGTGATGCAACTGAGTGTGTTTTCAGAGGCAGTAGTCTTATCTATGAAATAGAAATCTTCTAAAAGAAGTACACCAAAGATTTAAATCTATCTTCCTTGGGAGAACCTTCGTTAAGAACTCTGCCATTGGCAGGATAAGGATTAATATTAAAAACAATCAAGGTCTCAAATGATTAAAGACCTTCATATCACACCTGAAACCATAAGGTATATAGAACAACATGTAGGTAAAACACTCCACGACATTGAGACTAAAAGCATCTTTAAGGAGGAAACAGCAATCTCCAGACAAGTGGAAGTAGAGATTAACAGATGGGAATATATTAAGCTGAGAAACTTCTGCACCTCAAAGGAAATAGTCCCCAGAATATAAGAGCCACACACTGAGAGGAAGAAACTATTCACTCAATACCCATCAGACAAGGGACTAATTACAAGGCCCTGACAGAACTTTACAAGAAAAAAGCACCTAATCCCATCAAAAAAATGGAGGGAAGAAATGGACAGACACTTCGATAAAGAAGAAATACAAATGACCAAAAGGCACATGAAAAAATGCTCCACATCACTAATCAACAGAGAAATGCAAATTAAAACAACTATGAGGTACTATCTCACACCACAGAGATTGGCACACATCACAAAAAATGAGAACAAGCAGTGCTAGCGGTGATGTGGAGAGAAAGGAACTCTATTCACTCCTAGTGAGAATGCCACCTAGTCCAACCTTTATGGAAAGCAATATGGAGATTCCTCCAAAAACTGGAAATTGACCTCCCATACGATCCAGCTATACCACTCCGAGGAATATACCCTAGGAACACAAAAATACAATACAAAAATCCCTTCCTCACTCCTATATTCATTGCAGTGCTATTTACAATACCTAGACTCTGAAAACAACCAAGATGCCCTTCAACAGTCGAATGGCTAAAGAAATAGTGGTACATATACACAATGGAATATTATGCAGCTGTCAGGAGAGATGAAGTCATGATATTTTCCTATACATGGGTTTTCATGGAGTCTATTATGTTGAGTGAAATAAGCCAGAGGGAGAGATATAGGCACAGAATAGTTTCACTCATTTATGCATTTTAAGAAAAATATAAAATAGCTTTGCAATAATTCTCAGAGAGAGAGAGGGCTGGAAGGTACAGCTCACGACATGAAGCTTATCACAAAGAGTGATGAGTGCAGTTAGAGAAATAACTCCATTGAGAACTAACATAACAATGTGAATGAATGAGGGAAGTAGAAAGCATGTCTAGAATACAGGCCAGATGGGGTGGGGAGGAGGGAGATTTGGTACATTGGTGATGAGATTGTTGCCATGGTGAAGGGGGAGGTGTCCTTTACGTGATCAAAATCCAACTATAATCATATTTGTAACCGAGGTGCTTAAATAAAATATTAATAAAAATCTTTAAATCTAAAAAAATGATTTTTCTTCTTGAGCCGCCAAACTTCCCAGTTCTAATGTAGCTCTTTTTCCTTGACAGTAGAACTGTATGCTTATTCCCTTAGTATGTCTACATCCTTGAAGGAGATTTGCTCTCAGTGACTTAAGGAAAATCACATCCTAATGGCAATCTGCAACATGCTTCCAACAAAACTGTCTGAGTTGTCTCCAGGGTAGAAAGCATAACTCTGGCAGGGAATCATTCCATGCTAAATAAGGATAATACCCCATTCTTTTATTTCAGAAATTATATCTGAATTTTAATAGGGGGATATTCACAATAGGGCAGTGCTTGTTAGTGCCATTAGAAATTAAACTTTTGAAACAATACACTTGGGATCAAATTATACCTTGCTAGGAGCCATGGGTATGTACTTCCCCACTCTAAATCTCATGTTTTTTGTCCACAAAATGGCAGTTGTGGTGATATTCACCTTGTGGAATTATCATGAAAATTATATGATATGAAATATGTTTTAGTAGAAGTTTTTGTTTTTACCATCATTATAGCACACAGTAACATCCAATGAGTATTTTCCATGTATGATCTAGGTATCATTAAATATTGGGAGCCCAAAGAGGAAGAAATAAATGAGACGGACTGCCTCCACTTTTCAGGGAATTTTCAGTCCAATGAATAAAATAGACACATGAAGAATAAATTATACACTAAGTGGTGAAAAATGTACAGTGTTAGAAAAGTTATGAAGAAGGCAGAATATACTGACTTAATAAGTAGAGGAGGAAATAGAGTAACCTATCTATTGAAAAATAAATGTTATGTGGAAAAGGAAAAAATTTTAGGTGTTAAGAACAGTTATTCAAAGAGTCTCTTTCATGCTATATTTGAACCAGTTTGGTTGGTGTGACATTAAACTTAAACCCAAAGTCCCTGTAGAAAGGATGTAATTTTGAAATATAGAAAAAACAGGCATGTAAGACTAGGCATGATGAAATAAATTTTTTGGGATTTCTTATATATAGTTAGACTGCAAGTTAAATATTATAATTGAGATTTTCTAGTTCTTGGCCAACAACTAGTAGAAGTTCAATAAAAGAATTTTGAGGGCATTGTATATGTTCTCAGGTAGTCCAAAATTGGTAAAAGTAATAAAAATTTTATAAGTGTCAAAAATTACCTCCACAAGTACTCTTGATTTAATTTTATAATATTTTGGATTATGATTTCTCTTACTTAAATGAATTACTTTATTAAAAATTTATTGAGAATGCTTAATTTTTCTTCTTGAAAATTGCCAGTTTTAGAATTTTTTAAGGATATTGAAGTGTCTTTTTTAATGAAATTTTAATTGAATATCATGAGATACAGTGTTAAGTTGTTCATGGTTGAGTTTTAGTCACACAATGTCCAACATCCATCCCTTCATTAGTGCACATTTTCTGCCAACAATATCTTCAGTTTGCTTCCCACACATCCCTGTCCTTACTCCTGACTGCTTCTATAGCAGACATCTCTCTTTTTCTCTCTCTCTTTCTCCTTTTTTCCTTCTAAACACTATGACTTGCAATATGGTTACTGAAGCGGTATCATACATATTTCATTAACTCTTTTCAGCACCTAGTTCTTATTCAGAGTGATCATTTCCACTATTGTCCTAGCGATCCCTTCTCTGTTCTAACTGCACTCTTATGGTTTGAGGTAATTTTCCTACTATGGACCTGCCTTCCTTGCCCTCATCTCTATTGTTCTTGGATATTATTATCATACTACTTTTTTATATTCAGTAAACGAGTTTTATCAGTCTATCACTCTTCTTCTGACTCACTTCTCACAGTATAATGCTCTCCATATTCATCCATGTATAAGAAAGTAAATTGAAATATTTTAACAAGATTTTTGTAATTTGGATGAGAAATTGTCAAATCATGTTGACAATTCAATTAAATATCCAAAAATATTTTGGATGGGCTTTGAGCAATAGAGAATAAAGTTTAGTATAGACTCAATTATCATTGTGCTTGTATCTTGGAAAGGATAAAACTGCTTCTTCATATTAAAACTGGGAATTAGTCTCATCAACTAACCAAACTTCAGTAAAATTGATTATTAGAATAGTTCTCTAGTAGCAGAAAAAATTAAGCATAAACTTTCAATTGCTTATGGTTGTCAGCATGTACAGCATCCTCTACCACCAATTGTACTTTTTTATTGAAGATCTGAGCATAAAACTCTACCCACTCCTAGCCACTCCTAAAAATTATGATAAAGAAATGATATAAACTAACATTTTAATTATTATAATTATTGTGGTGACAAATTTTAATACACTTTTGTGACTGTGGCTCATTTTCAAAAATGTATCACATCATGTTGTCATTGTGTAAGCATTGCAAAATGTAATTACCAGATCTAGGAAATATAGCCTAATCGCTATGTTATAGAATAGGACCATCAATGAGTAGGCTGATACATAACTGCTTTTCAGGTTATTCACTTGATTACATGGTTTCTATTCAGGATTTTGTTTTATTTATTACAATTTCTCTTTTAAAAGTTAGTTGGTTTATTTCTCCCTCTCTTCACGATCAGAGCTCTCACCAAGATTTTATATTGTAATACTTCTCTGTAGTTAGAATAATAAAGTCCTGTACTATATTGTGTGTGTTTTATATTTGTCCAGAATAATATAGATGTTAAAGATAATAGTATAATATAGAATATATAGAATATTGAATAATACAGAAGCTAGAATAATATAGTCCTGTATATATTGTGTGTGTTTTATATTTGTCCTAAGTTTATGTATCTAGATCTGTCAATTGATGTCTTGTTAATTTTGGAAATCCATAAGCTTTTTATTCTTCAAATATTTATTGTGTTCTATTGTCCTTTCTTGTATATCACAATTATGTATAGGTTTAAGTTATCTTATATTCTTGGATGTTTTTGTTTATTCTTAAATATTTTAATTTTTATTTTAATCATAGTGGTTTACATATCGTTCACAGCAATATTTTAGGTACGTATTAACATTGAATTAGGGGAATTCCCACCAACGAATGGTCCTCCCTCCACCTCCGCTCCCATCCTGCCTCCATATCCTCCACCCTCACCGCTGGGGCTGCTAGGATGAGTGATCCCCTCTGTGCCTAGCTTACTACTTAGTGATCTTTCAACTGTTTGATCATGGTACCTCCATTACATCCCCTTCTAATTGGGAGGCAGGACTAGATAATTAAAGTTATGTGGTTTTGTTTGAAGAAGAGAAAGGTAATAAAATGGGGTAAAAATCAAATACTCCAAAAATGGGCGGAGTCCATCTAGAGGCTCTCATCCTCGATTTGAGAGACGAAGGGGAAAAGAAGGTGGAACATCACATCAGTAAAAAATGAAGTATCAAATTAAATATCCAGAGAGCGCTGCAGGAATAAACATAGACACTACATACTTGCCATGGGCTTGAGAGAAGAAACATGACAGAGCACAAAACGGAAGAGAAAAGAAGAAAGAAATAATAAATAAATAAACATGGAGACAATATGGACAATATCGGTTCCATCCTTACCATCCCATATGGTCCCCATAGACTTCCAGGAGAAATTATTGAGTGCAAAGCCAGTAGTAACCCCCGAATACTTCCAAGTGTTACCAAAATATATTTTTTATAATATTTTATTTAAACACCTTGGTTACACGCATGATTGTGGTTGGGTTTCAGTGATATAAGAGGACACTCCCCCATCACCAGTGCAACATTCCCACCACCAATGTCCCATATATCCCTCCTCCCCACCCCACACCCACCTGTACTCTACACAGGCTTTCTATTTCCCTCATATATTCTCATTGTTAGGATAGTTCACAATGTAGTTATTTCTCTAACTAAACTAATCACTCTTTGTGGTGAGGCTCATGAAGTGGGCTGTAACTACCAGCCCTCCTCTCTTTTGACTCTGAATAATATTGCAAGAATGTCTTACATTTTTCTTAAAACCCATAGATGAGTGATATCATTCTGCATCTTTCTCTCTCTCACTTATTTCACTCAGCATAATAGATTCGATGTACATCAATGTATAGGAAACTTTCATGACTTCATCTCTCCTGACTACTGCATAATATCCCATTGTGTACATGTACTACTGTTTCTTTAGACATTCATCTGTTGAAGGACGTATTGGTTGTTTTCAGAGTCTGGCTATGGTAAATAGTGCTGAAATGAATATAGGAGTAAGGAAGGGATTTTTGTATTGCATTTTTGTGCTCTTAGGGTATAATACTAGGAGTGGTACAGCTGGATCTTATGGGAGCTCAATTTCCAGTTTTTGGAGGAATCTCCATATCGCTTTTCAGAAAGGTTGAACTAAATGGCATTCCTACCAGCAGTGGATAAGAGTTCCTTTCTCTCCACATCCCAGCCAACACTGCTTGTTCTCATTCTTTGTGATATGTGCCAATCTCTGTGGTGTGAGGTGGTACCTCATAGTTGCTTTGATTTGCATCTCCCTGATGATTAGTGATGTGGAACATTTTTCATGTGCTTTTTGGCCATTTGTCTTTCTTCTTTATCAAAGTGTCTGTCCATGTCTTCTCCCCATTTTTTGATGGGATTAGATTTTTTTTGTAAAGTTCTGTCAGTGCCTTGTATATTTTGGAGATTAGCCCCTTATCTGATGGGTATAAGGTGAATAATTTCTCCCACTCAGTGGGTGACTCTTGTAATCTGGGGACTATTTCCTTCGAGGTGCAGAAGCTTCTTAGCTTAATATATTCCCATCTGTTAATCTCCGCTTTCACTTGTTTGTAGAATGTAGTTTCCTCCTTGAAGATGCCTTTAGTCTCAATGTCATGGAGTGTTTTACCTATGAGTTTTTCTATATATGTTATGGTATCAGCTCTTATATCGAGGTATTTAATCCATTTGGATTTTACCCTCTTACATGATGTTAGCTGGGGGTCTAACTTTGCTTTTTGCAAGTGTCAAACCAGTTGTGGCAGCACCACTTGTTGAAGAGGCTTTCTTTGCTCTTTGCCCCATTTAGCATTTCTTTCTCTTTATCAAATACTAGGTGATTGTATGTCTGAGGAACATTTTCTGAGTACTCAAGCCTATTCCACTGATCTGAGTATCTGTCTTTATTCCAATACCATGCAGTTTTGAAAACTATTGCTGTGTAATACAGTTTAAAGTTGGGGAATGTAATGTCTCCCATATTCTTTTTCCCAAGGATTGCTTTACCTATTAGAGGGTGCTTTTTGTTCCAAATGAATTTCCAAAGTGCTTGGTCCACTTCTTTGAAGAATGTCATGGGTATCTTTAGAGGGATCGCATTGAATCTGTACAATGCTTTGGGAAGTATTGCCATTTTAATGACTTTAATTTTGCCAATCCATGAGTAGAGCATGTGTTTCCATTTCCGTGTATCCTCTCTTATTTCTTGGAGCAGATTTTTATAGTTTCTTTGTATAGGTCCTTCACATTTTTAGTCAAGTTAACTCCCACATATTTGAGTTTATGTGGCACTAATGTGAATGTGGTTGCTTCCTTAATGTCCATTTCTTCCCTATTATTATTGGTGTGTAGAAAGAACATTGATTTTTGTGTGTTAATTTTCTTGCCTGCCATCTTGCTATATGAGTCTATTGTTTTTAGTGGCTTTTTGGTAGAGTCTTTAGGGTTTTCTAAGTAGAGCATCATGTCATCTGCAAACAGTGAGAACTTGACTTCTCCTATTCCTATCTGGATTTCCATGATATCTTTTTCTTGCCTAATCGCAGTGCTATGTTGAATAGGAGTAGTGAGAGAGGACAGCCTTGCCTTCTGCCAGAATTAAGAGGGAAGGCTTTTAGTTTTTCTCCATTGAGGATAATATTTGCCACTGGCTTGTGGTAGATGGCCTTAACTATATTGAGAAAGGTTCCTTTCATTCTCATCTTGCTGAGTTTTTATCACGAATGGGTGTTGGTCCTTATCAAATGCTTTCTCTGTGTCTATTGATATGATCATGTGATTTAAATTTTTCTTATTATTGATGTTATTGCATTTTATGTTGATAGATTTACAGAAGTAAAACCATCCTTGCATTCCTGGAATGAAACCTACTTGATTTAATGAACGAAATCTTGATGAGACAGTGAATCATATTTGCCAGGTTTTGTTTGAGGATCTGTGTTAATTGAGGATATTGGTCTGTAATTTTCTTTTTTGGTAGCATCTCTGTCTGGCTTGGGGATCGAGATGATGTTAGCTTCATAAAAACTATTTGGAAGTGTCCCCGTGTTTTCAATTTCATGAAAGAGTCTTGTCAGGATTGGTAGTATTTCCTCTTGAAAGTTTGAAAGTATTCATTAGTGAATCTATCTGGGCCTGAGCTTTTATTTTTGGGCAGACATTTGATTACCATTTTAATTTCCTCAATAATGATGGGGGTGTTTACATGTGCTACGTCCTCTTTATTCAACTGTGAAAGGTTATAAGATTCCAAGAATTTATCCATTTCTTCCAGTTTCCCATTTTTAGTGGCATAGAGTTTCTTAAAGTAGTTTCTGATTACCCTTTGAATTTCTTCAATATCAGTCGTGATCTCCCCTTTTTCATTTCTAATACGAGTTATCAAGCTTCTCTCTCTCTCTCTCTCTCTCTCTCTCTCTCTCTCTCTCTCTCTCTCTCTCTCTTTGTTAGTTTTCCTAGCGGTCTAACAATCTTGCTTATTTTTTCTGAAGAACAACTTCTGCTTTTGCTGATCCTCGGATTGGTTTTTGGTTTTCCACTTTGTTGATTTCTGCTCTCAGTTTTGTTATTTCCTTCTCTCTCCCCATTTTTGGTTTCTTTTGTTGAGCACTTTCTAATTCTATGAGCTGTGTTATTAAGATATTCAGGTAGGCCCCTTCTTTCTTCCTGATGTGTGCTTGCAAAGCTATAAATTTTCCTCTCAGGACCGCTTTTTTGTGTCTCATAGGTTCTGATAGTTTGTGTTTTTATTATCATTTGTTTTCAGGAAAGTTTTGATTTCCTCGTTGATTACATCTCGGACCCACTGGTTGTTCAGTAGTAGACTTTTTAATTCCAAGCTGTTAAAAGTTTTTCTGGTGTATCCCTTTGTAGTTCACATCTAATTTCAGAGCCTTGTGGTCAGCAAAGGTAGCCTGCAAAATTTCTAACCTCTTGATATTATGGACGTATGGTTTATGTGCCAACATGTAGTCTATCCTGGAGAATGTCCCATGTGCATTGGAGAAGAATGTATATCCAGGTTTCTCGGGGGTATAGTGTATGTATATATATATATATGTATGTATATGTATATATATACACTAGGGAGTATATTGTATATATATATATACTGGGGGGTATATTGTATATATATACTGTATAAACTAGGCCTCTTTCTTCCATTTCTCTTTTCAAGTCTCGGATATTCTTGTTGGGTTTCAGTCTGGTTGACCTATCAAGTGTTGAGAAAGCCCTGTTGAGGTCTCCCACAATTATTGTGTTGTTATTTATAATCTTTTTCAGATTTGTCAACAATTGTATTAAATATTTTGCTGGCACTTTATTTGGTGCATATATGCTTAGAAGAGTGATTTCTTCCTGCTTCTACATATCCCTTGATTAATACAAAATGTCCATCTTTGTCTCTTACAACTTTCCTGAGTATAAAGTTTGCATTATCTGATATTAATATGGCCATTACTGCTTTCTTATGAATGTTGTTTGCATCGATGATTTTCTCCAGCCTTTTATTTTGAGTTGATGTTTGTTCAGACTATTCAGTTGCTTTTCTTGTAGGCAGCAGAAGGTTGAATTGAGTTTTTTGATCTATTTAGCCACTCTGTGTCTCTTAACTGGTGCATTTAGTCCATTGCAATGGTGTTCTTTCATTAGAACGAGCGCATGGCCACAGAGCAAAGCTTTTCTGGAGCCTCTAGGAGAGCAATATTGTTGGGCCCTTTTCGGCCCACTCACAAGAGGTTCAGGACACAGGACAGTAGGAAAACATGCACAGGCAACACTCATGGCCTCTCACAGTTGGGAACCACTGGGGTGCCCAGTTTTTCCCAAACTGACGTCACAGACAGGGGACCTGCCTTTCTGCCATTTACTGCTGATAGCCGGTTTTCACTTTTGGATGCAGTCTTCCTTGGCTTTCAGGCCCAGCCTGAATGCCTCTAGGAGAGCAATTTTGCTGGGCCCGTTTCGGCCCACTCACAAGAGGTTCAGGAAACAGGACAGTAGAAAAACATGCACAGGTAACACTCACAGTCTCTTGCTGTTGGCTACCACTTGGTCTTTTATTTTTCTTAAAAAAATTCTTTGTCCATCTCTCTCCCTCTGCTTATTTCACTCAGCATACTAGTTTGCATGTCCATTCATGTATAGGAAAGTTTCATGACTTCATTTGTCCTGACAGCTGCATAGTACTCCATTGTGTATATGTACCAGAGTTTCTTTAGCCACTCATCTGTTGTTGGCATCTGGGTTGTTTCCAGATTATGGCCATTGTAAATAGCTCTGCAATAAACATAGGTGTGCAGAAAGCATTTTGTGCTGTGTTTTTGTGTTCCTAAAGTATATCTCTGGGAGTGGTATAACTGGATCATATGAATGTTCAATTTCCAGTTTTTTGAGAAATCTCCATATTGTTTTCCATAAAGGCTGAACTAGAGACTTTTCCTCCAGCTGTGAATAAGAGTTCCTTGCGGGCCTGGGAGATAGCATGGAGGTAAGGCATTTGCCTTTCATGCAAAAGGTCATCGGTTCGAATCCCAGTGCCCCATATGGTCCCCCGTGCCTGCCAGGAGCAATTTCTGAGCATGGAGCCAGGAGTAACCCCTGAGCACTGCCGGGTGTGACCCAAAAACCAAAAAAAAAAAAAAAAAAAAAGAGTTCCTTGCTTCCCACAATCCCACTAGCAGTAGTTGTTCTTGTTCTTTATGATGTGTGCCAGTCTCTGTGGTATGAGATGCTACCTCATTGTTGTTTTGGTTCATATCTCCCTGATGATTAGTGATGTGGAGCATTTTTTCATTTTGTGTCTTTTGGTCATTTGCAGTTCTTCTTTAAGGAATTGTCTGTTCATTTCTTCTTCCCAATTTTTGATAAGGCTATATTTATTTTTCTTGTTAAGTTCTGTCAGTACCTGTATATTAGATATTAACCCCTTATCTGATGGGAGTTGGCTGAATATTTTTTCTCATTCTGTGGGTGGCCCTTCTAGTCATTATTTCCTTTGAGATGCAGAAACTTCATAGCTTAATATCATCCCACTTGTTTATCTCTGCTTTCACTTGTTGGGACAGTGCTGTTTCCTCCTTGAAGAAGCCTTTGGTCTCAATGGAGTATTTTACCTATGTGTTCCTCAATATACCATATGGTTCTGGGTCTGCTATCAATGTCTTAATCCGTTTGGATTTAACCTTCATGTATGATATTAGATGGAGAACTGAGTTCATTTTTTTGCATGTATCTTACCAGTTCTTCCAACACAACTTGTTGAAGATGCTTTCTGTGCTCCATTTTTCATTTCTTGTCCCTTTATCAAAGATTAATTGATTGTATGTCTGGGTAATATTCTCTGAAGACTCAAGTCTATTCCATTGATCAGATGGTCTGTCTTTATTCAAATAATATGCTGTTTTAATGAATATTTCTTTGTAGTAAAATTTAAAGTTAGGGAGAAATTTTTGTATGTGTATTTAATGAATGTATTAGGTGCCAAACCATTAGGTGCCAAAGGTTCAAACTTTTCTAGCACACAGGTATTTTTTTCTCTTGATTTTGGAATTCTTCAAGTACTCATTTTTTTA
>PVKC010001552.1:31441-49571 GCA_004027635.1 Crocidura indochinensis
TTTTTTTGAGGTCTCTGTGTGTTCAAGGAGGTTGGTCCCTGGGGACAGCTTGGTCTTGGCGGCTTGGTCTTGGCGTTTGGCTCGGTGTAAGAGAGGCTGAAGTTGGTCCCCGGAGACACCTTGTTCTAATGGCTCTGTGGAAAAGAGGTGGAGAAATGCCGAGCCCAAAGTCTCTGTATGCCCAATAGTCCGGTTGAGTGACCCCACGTGACTCGGGTGTCCTCTTACCGGGGACTGCTCGGTGTGGCGGCATCCCGGTGGAGAAGGAGAGGAGAGGAAAGGCCGGGCGCGCGGCTGCCGGTGCTTTTCAAGTCTTTGTGCATCCAATCACCTGGTTTGAGTGACCCCACGTGGCTTGGGTGTCCTCTTACCGGGGACTGCTCGGTGTGGCGGCATCCCGGTGGAGAAGGAGAGGAGAGGAAAGCTACATTAGTAATTATTATTATGCTCTTATTATTATGCTAGAGTCCTGTTATTTTGGTGACAAATTGTGCAGGAAGGAGAAATTCAGTTGATTACAGTCTTTTTTATTAAGCCCATGTCTCTGGATTATGTCTTTCATGTGTGTTCCTCCAAAGGAGTAGCTTTTCCATCTTGCCTCCCACACAAATGCCTGTGGTAGCATTCATAAACCATTGTCTTGAAGTCTTTATTTCTGCTCATTATAATTATGTCTTCTCTATACCCTTTAAATGATATAGGAAACCAAAGGGGAGTTAGTGTGAGAAATACACTTCTTGCAGCTGAGATAATATTGGCAACTTTTCCTTTAAAATGTAGGCTTTTAATATAGAGGAGACTGCAAGAGATTTCTCCATGATTACTGTCCTACTCCCTTTGGCAGTTAGAAGAGGATCATAGAAGTTTACTAAGAGACTCTGATGTGGTTTACGTAGATAAAACTCATGACTGTTTGAGGATCTCTGCAAGGCTGGGTCCATGAAAGAATGCCTCACCTATGAAATGAGAACTGTATTACTCTGATGGCCCAAGAAAGCTGCTGATTTTTAGATTGTTCAGAATTTATGTTGTGATGACAGCAAATATGTCTTACCAACTTTGTTGTCTTCTAGTTGTTAACTAAACCAAAAAATTCATGTTTGAAGAAAATTGGCTTTGATCATACTTTACAGGAAAATAATCATTGAAACAATGCATATAAAGGACATGAACATGGTCAATATCTTTAAATTTATTATCAGATCAGAAAACACATACAGTTTCAATCCTATTAACATTAACATAGACTAAATATCTTATAATAATGCAATTCTTTAAAAATAAACTAAAATAAAATAAACTATTTAAGCTAGATTACATGAACTCAGCCAAGTGGTATAAGACTAAAACTGAACACCATCCAAACTCTAAACTGTACCTCCAGTTTCAAAAATATACAATAATTTAATTTGGCCATGCTTCACTTATCAAAGCACACTTGCCATTAGAAATAAACATCTCAATTTCTTTGATCCAATGATTAGTTCTTAAGTGTTCATTTTATGTGCCAGCAGTTATGTGATATATAAAATAGATTTTTTTCCTTTTTTCTTTCTCAGTGCAGTAAAAATGACAGCCAATAAATACCTAATTTTATTCCTATGCATTTAAAGGATGGTCAAGATCTAGGAAGGGATCTCATGGAGTGATTAAGGGAAAGTCTTTGAACTTGGTCTTGCTACTTTCAAATGTCACTTATGAGATTTTTTTCCTTGAAAGAAGATCTTTTACAGAACTTTTGGCCTCACTAATTCCTTATTTACTTCATAAATGGAATTAGTAAACACACTATAATGTTACTGTTACAGGCATTTGTAACAGGCATTAGGCAAGGGGACAAAAGGTATCTCTCCTACTTCTTCAGGCCTAACACTTACATTGTAGATTTGAATGCATATAGAGTACTTAGGAGAGATTCTGAAGCAAACATCTGTAAACGTATTTCTAATGAATAATTACATGTAAAAAAGCATCAAAGAAGAGGATAATGGCAGAAATAAAGACTTCCTCAAACAACCTAAATGTTTGTCACATCATTCAAACTAATGAGGGAATGAATTAATGAATGAGAAAGTGATTCATTTTCAATCTATCTTGGAGGTATTCCAAATAGTTTGTCAAACCCATCATTTTTGGGGATTGGGTGAGAGACTCCATGGTCCTGATTCAATATGAAAGTCTAAAGGTGTTTGCTTCTCTGACTCTGTGGTATGGCTCAGTCCTTGCAATGATAAAGATAATTCATATCACCAGCAGTGCTAAGACTGGAGTGAGTGGAGGGTTCCTTGACTACATTTTATGATAATCAAGGGACATGTAGCATTGAGCCTACCAATGTAAAGGGGGTTAGGTGGTACTGAAGGGTTGAACTTGCTCAACTGTATCCAAAGGGATGCTCCTTAACCCCTTTATTGTTTCTCTGGAAACCAAACCTGGTTTTGAAAGACTATTTTTATTAATATGTTTATTTAAATACCTTGATTACAAATATGTTTGTAGTTGGGTTTCAGTCATGTAAATAATATCTACTTTCACCAGTGCAACATTCCCATAACCAATGTCTCAAATCTCCTCCTCCCCACACTACCCATGCTTGTACTCTAGACAGGCTTTCTACTTTCTTCATTCATTCACTTTGTTACGATAGTTCTCAAAATAGTTTTTTCTCTAACTGCACTCATCACTCTGTGATGAGCATCATGTCGTGAGCTGGAATTTCCAGCACTCCTCTCTTTTGTCTCTGAGAATTATTGCAAAAATTTCTCTTATTTTTCTTAAAACCCAAAGATAAGTGAGACTATGTCTCTCTTTCTCCCCCTCTGGATTATTTCACTCAGCATAATAAATTCCATGTACATTTATGTATAGGAAAAGAGATGGCTTCATCTCTCTTGATGGTTGATAATATTCCATTGTGTACATGTATCACTGTTTCTTTAACTATTCATCTGTTGAAGGGCATTTTGGTTATTTCCAGAGACTGGCTATTATAAATGGCTCTGCAATGAATATAGGTGTGAGGAAGGGATTTTTGTATTGTATTTTTGTGTTCTTAGGGTATATTCCTTGGAAAGCAGGATACAAGAGTCACCCACTGAATGAGTGAAACCATTCACCCAATACCCATCAGATAACGGGATAATATCCATAATATACAAGGCACTGACAGAACTTTACAAGGAAAAACATTCTAATCCCATCAAGAAATGGGGAGAAGAAATGAACAGACACTTTGTCAAAGAAGAAATACAAATGGTCAAAAGGCACATGAAAAATTGCTCCACATAACTAAACATCTGGGAGATTCAAATCAAAATAACAATGAGGTACCATCTCACACCACAGAGTCTAGCACACATCACAAAGAATGAGAACAAGCAGTGCTGGCGGGGATGTGGAGAGCAAGGAACTCTTATTCATTGCTGGTGGGAATGCTGTCTAGTCCAAGCAATATGGAGATTTCTCCAAAAACTGGAAATTGAAAGATGATTAATGTCTCATCAACTGGGGAAAATTCTCCAGGGGTGCTGCTAAAATTCAGCTTTCTCTGGATCTCTAAAATTTTGAAAAAGGGATTTCTGAATCTAAGGAATTACATTTTAACCTACATATCAGCAGATTCATTTGTCCACTGGTTTGTTTACTATGAACTCAAGTGTCAGAATCTTACATTGCTGCCAAAGATTAAATACTTGTTTATTTTAATTGGTGTCCTTGTTACTTACTGTGACTATACCACTGCACCCCATACAGCATTCCTCCATATTAAACTTTTAAAGGAATATTTATTACAATATTATTTTAATCACTTTTTATTCAAAATTTATTCAAGAAATAAGGTTTGCTTTGAGCCAATTAAGCTGTTCTTGAAGCATTTTTCCCCTAAGTTAGGTGCCCTTTCTGTGTTCTTGTGATATTCCACTTTTTTCCACTTTAATAACCATTTGAATATTATGAGGCAATCTTTTTTTATTATTAAATGTGCTTCGTTAAATCTAGGGACTTTAACATTTTGTTGTGTACTCTGTGCCTACTATGTGCTTTGTCTCAGAGATCATTTATACTGCACAATTGATTTAATACAGAATCAATGCAAGTATAGCTATCTCAGTGATTGCTGGTATAAAAATTTTCATAAAAATTCACAGTGGCGGGCTGGGCGGTGGCACTGGAGGTAAGGTGCCTGCCTTGCCTGCACTAGCCTAGGACACACTGTGGTTCGATCCCCCGGTTTTCCATATGGTCTCCCAAGCCAGGAGCGACTTCTGAGCACATAGCCAGGAGTAACCCCTGAGCATCACTGGGTGTGGCCCAAAAACCAAAAAAAAAAAAAAATTCACAGTAGCTGGGCTAAGTGATAAGAACATTATGATGGGTGCTTGCCTTGTATGCAGCTGACCCGAGTTCTATCTCCAGCATGTGGGAATATGGTCCCTTAGCATCACCAAGAGTGAATCCTGAGTGCATAACCAAGAATAACCTCTGCACATAACCAGGCATGCCCTTCCAAAACAAACAAAACAAAAATTCATAGTGGCTTAAGACAATCAATTTAGACAAGCATGTATTTTGTTTATTATTTCATTTATGCATACTATTGTCTGAGAGTTGACTAATATAACAAGCAATTAATAGAGCTTGGTTTAAAGATCCAGTTCAGATTCATCGTCTAGTTTTCATTTATGTTAAATGAAATAAACAGGCCAGCAGATGTATGCTCTTCTAATAACAGAGGGAATAGCTCTATAAACCAATAAGAAAATTAATGATAACTTTTAAAATCTAGGTAAATTATATGTCATTCCTACCTACATTTTTTGATAAAACTAAGTTAATAACAAAGGAAATAGTTAAGTAAAAATGCAGTTTTATAGTAAAATACCACAATCAACCACACAAAAGGGATATTTAGGAATGATTTCTCAAAGGTAGGACATTATAACATTCTGGATCCTGAACATATAAAAGATACTATAGAACCAGTGATGGGCTTCAGAGGTAGAGCCCAGACCTCACAAGTGCTGAGTTTTATCTCTAGTTCTTAAATAAAATAAATATAAGATATGCCAGAGTAATATAGCACAGCAGGTAGATTTCTTGACTTGCATGTGGCCAACCTGGACTCAATCCCAAGCATCCCAAATGGTCCCCAGAGTCTGCCAAGCATGATTTCTGAGTGATGAGCCAGGAGTAAGTCCTATGCATCACTGGAATTAGCCCATAAACAAAAATAACTAAATAAAAAAGAAAAGGAAAGAGCTCATAAAAGTACTTGAGTAAGATATAGATGTAAGAATAAGATGCACTTCTATATAAGATGTAGAGAACTATGTGATTTTGAATATAAGTTTAAGTATATAAAAGTCATGTAAATGCCATGTTAGAGGTAATGTTTTATTTTTCAAAAGAATTTAACATAAACTTACTTTTAGAGTTAACATTTCTTGAGTGTTAAATGATGTTAGTTATTGGCCAAGATCCAATAGCTATGAAGAAGTAGAATCAATACTAGAACCCACTGAATATGTAATATACTAAAATAATACAGTATAGAGTACTTTTCTCCATAATTTTAAAGATATTCTCAAATTTAAACTTGAAACAGAGTTTAATATTCAACAAAATGAGATCTGATGCTTTTGGGAGCAGAAAATTATTTCCTGGGCTGATAATTCTTGTCTTGCTAATAGGGAGTGAATATTTAGGCATGTACACATCCCAACTCCTATTTTTAACAAAATAGCAAACCCACAGAGAAATCCAATGAGAGAAAAAAACTCAAGTTTTTCTTTCTTCTGTGGGTAAGGGATAATTAACCATAATTCCTTTATCTACAATGAAATAATCACTTACAATGAATACCATTGTCCCAGGTTCCTGTCTTTAGTCCAGGGTCTTTCTATCTTCATCTGTATCATTCTAGGGACCACCATGGCAGTTCCAATTGACCATAAAATGGTAGAAAATAAATGAAAAGAAGGGAAAAGAAAGGAGTGGGGACACAATTCCAAGCAAAGGTATTGAGCTTTATAAAAAATGCCACTTATAGCCAATTTACTCTTCAAATGAAATATTCTGCCCCATTTTTATAGAAGGGAGCAAAAATTAGCACTTATATCTAATCAGGACATTATGTCCTTCACTGTGCCCACCCATACACCTGTGGAGTATATCTTTCTCTTTCTTTCTGTCACTAAATTCTCTTAGTGTTCAGAGATGACTGGACTGTTTATTTATTCTTTTATGTTTTGCCCCAATAATCTGCTTTTGCTCCAACAGCATATTTTAACCAAGAATTAAGATTCTTGGAAGGGGCCGGAGAGATAGCATGGAGGTAAGGCGTTTGCCTTTCATGCAAAAGGTCATAGGTTCAAATCCCGGTGTCCCATATGGTCCCCTGTGTTTCCAGAAGCAATTTCTGAACATGGAGCCAGGAATAACCTCTGAGCTCTGCCGGGTGTGGCCCAAAAACAAAAACAAAAAAACAAACAAAAAAGATTCTTGTAAAAGAATAAATCTGTTTTTTTTGTTTGATTTTTGTTATCTCTCATAAAGAAAAAGAACTACACCACCCTGAAAAAAGAGTTCTTGTGTAGAGAGGGGTCCTATAAGTGTGAGACCCAGAGGTTATACCTATCATACCCGACTCTCCTTCTACCTTGTTCCACTGTATCTAGAAACATTCTTGTTTAAGCTTTTCTAAAAGCCTCAAATATTCTAGTTCTAATTGCATTTCCTTTCTTTTCTTTTATAAAATCTTTATTTGGACAACATCTGGGAACATGGTCAAGTCTCTCTAAATAATCCTACTTTCATTGTCAAAGGTCACCCCAATTACTCTCATTACACTTTTTCTTAACAAACTTTTTTCCCATACATGAACCTTGTTAAAATGCATCTTTCATAGGATATCTTGTGAAACTCATTATATCTTTAGTCATTTATATACTTAAATGTAAAATTTATAATTAAAAATCTTAAAACCATATTTAAGCACCATGATTACAAGAATGATTGTAGTTCAGTTTCACCCCCTGCACCAGTACAACATCCCCACCACCAATGTCCCCCTTCCTCCCAACACTGCCTGTATTTGAGACGTATTCTACTTCTCTCACTCATTAAGATTGTCATGATATTTGTTAGTGTGGCTATTTCCCTGACTGCACTCACTACTTTTTGTGGTGAGAAGACCAAAGAAGAAGTACTAGATAGAACATAATACAAGAAATAAGGAAGGACAGTAACCTGTGGGAAGACTGGCTTTGGTTGGCATCTATTTCTGTCTTAGATACATCCATCATAAAGAGCCGATTTGAGTAATGATGATAGAACACATTCTGAGGCAGCAGGTTTGCTGAGCATGTTTAGGAGGTGAGATTATACATGGTCTTGGAAGTGATTATTGATGCAAAGAAGCAACTATAACTTAAAAGAGAACTCTGGACTCAAGTTCTGATTTACAAATAAGAAAAAAAAAGCCAGATTCTTGGGGGGCAATGAAGCAGGAAAACTTATGCACTAACATACATCAATGTTATCTGGACACACATACTTTGAATTTCTACAAGTGTTGTATCATAATTATAACCTCACCCCCAAGCCTCTGTGACTGAACTTACACATTAGATTTTCATCTAAAAGCAGAAGTTCAGATCAATATTCCAGATGTTTCCAATGATCCAGACTTCTGGTGTGATGGCAAGACCCATCCAGATGGTTATTGAATGTTTAATCTTTTGCTGGTTGTTGCCTGCCATCTGTATACCCAGGCTTAAACCCTAATAGGGTGTCAGTCAATACCATGTTGTCTGTTAATTAGAGATTTACTTGAGTACATTTTATCCCCAGGGTGCCTGCTGTTTCAGTAATCTTCCAGCCAGACACACTTACCTGAATATTCATGGCCACTTAGAAGTCACTAGGCAAGCTCACGTGGACTAATCGTTTAATTCCTCCTCCCTACCTTTTAACATCTGATCTTGTCCACTCACTGAGCTTTTATTTTTTTTTCTCTTTTCAAATTCTAAAGGTGTGAGTGAAGAAAATTCTACAGTGATTGCTTGCCTGATATTTTTCTGTTGTCAATCTTTTCACCTGTCACTATTTATATGTACAATAAATAACTCCTATTGTACACTTTGGGTCACCTGTCCCCCATTAGGTCAGAATATATATATATATATATATATTTTTTGGTTTTTGGGTCACACCCGGCAGTGCTCAGGGGTTATTTTTAAAATCTTTAAGAAAAAGTTTAAAAACTTTATCATGAGTTAAAGATCACCCAAGACCATCTCCTTCATCTCCTCTCTCTTCTTTTTCTCTCTCTCCTCTCACACATATTCTCATTGGTTTCTTCTTCTTTTTTTATTTTTATTTTTATTTTTTTTTGTTGTTGTGGTTTTTGGGTCACACCCGGCAGTGCTCAGGGGTTACTCCTGGCTCCATGCTCAGAAATTGCTCCTGGCAGGCACGGGGGACCATATGGGGCACCGGGATTCAAACCGATGACCTTTTGCATGAAAGGCAAACGCCTTACCTCCATGCTATCTCCCAGGCCCTTCTTCTTTCTTCTTAAATAGAAAGTACTCTGTTATCTAAATAGTCACACTTTACTAAATTAGTACTTTCTCTCACCTTATGGATCATTAAACACAACTCAACTCTAAAAGTTAATCTGTTTTCCATGTGGCTAACTGGGTTTTATTCCTGGCACCCCATAAGATTCCCTGATCTCCACTAGGAATAATTTCTTAGTCCATAGCCATAATTAAGCCCTGATCACCACCAGTGTAGTCCCAAAACCAAAAATCTGAAATAACCATAAAACCTCAAACATGGAGCACATACTAATCTTCTTTTTCTTATCTAGATGGTTATCTGACAACAGATAGAAAGTCATTTTAGATGCATCAAATTCTAGTTATGAATGCATATGCATTATCTGTCACATAGTAGGCACTCAGAAAATATTTGAAAATTAGCAAATTTAAATTAAAACTATTTAATTTGCCAATGCTCTAGTGGAAAATACTATTATTAAGGGATTCTGGAGGTTCAGTGTTATGATGAGATTTAAATTCTGTTTCTATCACTCACAGTAGGTTGATTCTCAATAAATTTCCACTGATTGAAGTCTATATGCTTGCTGGCACTGGGAATGCTATTTGCAAAACTCTTAAAACTATTGCAAAAGATTTTTAGGCACTGCAATCTCAATATAAATTGAACATTCTTGTCCCAGAAGTTAGTAAACTTCCCCTAGCCTGAGGACTATGATGGGGAGAGCCATCAAGTGCCTGTTTACTTGCCATGTTTGTGTCACACCTGAAGCATATGGAAAAATAAACCTCCTTGTCTTAAATATAGCATGCATACTCTCTGAATTTCAGCTTATTTATTTGTAAATGTCATAATTTTCAGAGCTTCTGCTAAAGTTTTATATGTAGAGAAAACATATATTTTATAGGACTTACATTTTTAATTATGAATTTTACATTTAAGTATATAAATGACTATAAAATATGAGTTTCATAAGATATCCTATGAAAGGTGCATTTTAACAAGGTGCATGTATAGGAAAAAAGTTTGTTATGAAAAAGTGTAATGAGAGTAATTGGGGTAACCTTTGACAATGAAAGTAGGATTATTTAGAAAGACAACCAGGTTCCCAGATGTTGTCCAAATACTACCTAAGGGATCATTTAAAGTATAAAGCTAAGTAGAATACAAATGGTATTTTATCTGTTTAATCAAAGCATTGTGCCTTGTAGAAAAGGCCAGATAAATTAAGACAAACTAAATATGCTATTTGGTCAGCACATGGATTGAAAGCCAAATTAAATTTGTGCCTAACACAGTTATTGGAACATAGTAAATAGTTACAATTATGATAATTAAAATAAAATATGCAAAGCAAAAAATAATTATGCATAGTCCAAAACTCATTTATTTTGACTTTTTCTGGTAACAATTAAGGAAAGAAAATTTCATTAGGATGAGAGTACATTGGTATGTCTTGCTAATCTCCATACCTCCATAAGCAAAGAGAATCCGTAGAACAGAACTGCCATTCAATAAATAAATAAATAAATAAAATTGTGAACTATTCCATATGTGGGCTTATAAAGGCACAGTTCTTGAGAATCAGATCTACTGATTTACCTAGCTTACAGGGAATGATATTTGGTGGTTTTAACAGAAAACATAACTATCCTGGTGGGTAGTTTTAAGTCTCTAAACAAGTTAGTTGTACAACTCTGGAAAATTTTTTTAAAAACATTCTGCAGGTCAGTTTCTTCTGTTTGCACATGGAGCAGATTACCTGATAATATCAGTTTGCTTTTTAATGAAAATTGAAATGGAACACTGTATAGAAAAGTACAAAGAATCCTAAAAATCAGGACCAAAGTAAGGTAAATCATTTATTTTGTGTGGAGCCAACCTGGGTTCAATCCCTGGCCTACAAATGGTCCCTCAGAGCATGTCCAGAGTGATACTTCAGTGTACAGACAACTGTGATCCAAAACACCAGATGTGGTTCACAAATAAAACAAAAGCAATTTGAAATGGTATTTTTGCTCAAGAACACTTAAAATGAATTTCTACCCAAGAAACTGTTTAATTTCTGATGGAAAAAATATATTTTAAAAGATTATTTTATTATTTTTCTTACCTGATATTCATATAAGGTATTATCTGAATGATACTTATTTAACTTATATTTTTATGAAATTGAGTGATTAAAATTTCAGAACATTCATCAAGTAGATGAAAGTATTATTTGAAATTATTTCTCTTATTTTTTTGAAATCAAGGATATAATAGTATAAAAAAGGTCTTTAAATGTCAGATCTGACTTGGTTTCTTTTTTAATCAAAATGAAATTAATTTTATGATTTAATGGCAAAGCCTTGCAGCTATTTAAAAGCAGATGAGACAGTTTGATGACTGGAGTAAGGATCCTCAAACTTTTCTAAGTAGAGGTCTTGTTCACTGTTCCTCAGAACATTGGATGGCCTGACAATAATTAAAAAAAAAACTCTGAACAAATTACTATACATACTGCACATATCTTATTTTGAAGTAAAAAATAAAACAGGAACAATTATAATATTTAAAATAAAGAGCAAGTAAAATTATGTCAACAAACCTACCAGTATTTTAATGGGAACTATGGTCTGCTATGGTCTGCTTTTTGAGGACCCCTGTCTTGAGACTGAAAGGAGGTGTCTAGAGACAGAGAGAAGGAGGGGAGTCAGAGAGTGTGGCCTACATTTCACACATGCTCACTGTAGCCTGGGATGAACTGGCTGCTATGCAGGATAAGCAGGCAGTGGTGGCAAAAATACTTGGTGGGTGGATAAATATCCTAGGTGGGCCACATTGGGGATCCCTAGGCTGGAGAGATAATAAAAAGGACTTAAGAAATTTGATTTGCATGCAATGGGCCCCCTTCTATCTTTAGCAGTACATTTGGTCCCTTGAGCATCTCCAGGTTCAGAATAAACCCTGAGCACTACACTATGTGATCCCAAAACAACAACAAAACAAATAAAAAAATGTATGAGACAATTTGAAAGCACTCCATAAAATCACCTTGCACAAACATCATTTGATGTTTGCATGGCATCTATCCTTTTTATCTAGGTGGCTTCACTTTATTTAATGTCTTTATCCAGGAATAGGAAAGAACAGTGATAGGAATCTAATAGAAGTCAGAGGTACATTTAAAAATATTTTAAATTCAATTACATCAATGTAAATGAATCATTGATATGTACTTACTCTCAAGGTCCAGCTATGTTACCATCTCCCTTTAAGTCAATTTTCTTGCTCCCAAATACATACTTTTCTTATGCCAAATTTCTCGATTAGTCTGTTCCACATATTAGTGATTCAGGACAGAACTAAATTTTTTACTTCCCATAGTTTTTTTATATTTTAAGATTTTCTTGGACAAATTTCTGTGATTTCTTTCCTAATTACTAAACTAGAATAGATTTCATTCTAGTTTAATTTTATAGGGGGTTACAAACCTAGCTCTTCTCAGGGCTTACAACTGAGTGTGTAGTCAGAGTTCACTCCTGGGGGCTGCTAATGGACTATATGAGTTATTTGGGATCTAATTCTAGTAAGCTGCATGTAAGGCAAGTTCCCTATACTGTCTACCATCTCTCCTATCCCTTAGTTCTAATTATGAATATATGTGTCCTAGGCCAGCACTAGGTCTTTTCCTTTGGTTCAGAATTCTAAAAAGGTCTCATAACCAACATTAGCAATAAAATCCCTTTCATAAAATGTTAGGAAGAGAAAAGAGAAGCATCATTGTCCTTGCCCTTTTTTTTTCTTCCATTTCCAATAAAGGAGGATTTAGGCCTGTTACTATTATGTTACAATGTAAGGACTGAGAATGAAAACCTTCAGAAGTTTGGGAGTCAAGAGGAAACAAAACCAAAAGAGAAATAGAACCTTGATTTCCTTTTCATAAAAGAAAGATTTCTATCTTAATGTAAGCCAGTTGAGTTTCCCAGCTCTTATAAAACTCTGAAAATTTGGCATCTCAGTCTTTCATTCTCAGGAAACCCCTCAGTTCTGGGCAACTTGAAATGGACTCTCTTTGTTGTCAGTTAAAAAGTCATGGTATGTTCAAGCACATCTACTCTATTTCCTTACACCTGAGGTTATATAATATGAAATATAATATATAAATATGTGCTGTGCATATATAGAATGTTGAATCAAGTGCCACATGTGACAGAACATGAAGCAAACTGATATGAGAAATATGATGGTAGAGTCAGGGAGGACATAACAGAGTAAAGACATGAAAGGAAGATGAGATCTTCCCAGCATATCTGAGGACATTGATTATCTAAAAGGTAGTAAAATTTGTGTTCTGTTTTCAAGGATTAAGGAATGGGACCAGAGAGATAGCACAGCGGCATTTGCCTTGCAAGCAGCTAACCCAGGACCTAAGGTGGTTGGTTCGAATCCCGGCGTCCCATATGGTCCCTGTGCTTGCCAGGAGCTATTTCTGACCAGATAGTGAGGAGTAATCCCTGAGCACCACCCGGTGTGGCCCAAAAACCAAAAGGAATGCCTTAGTCCTTAGTTCTAAATTGTATTCATACAGAGGCTCTGACATTCTCATTTTGTGCTATATTACTCAAATTATTGTGAGCTTATTTTAATGTTGTTCTGAAATTTTTCATTTGTACATCAAACATTCTGGTTTTCAAAAGTGTACCATGGCAAATAAAGAGTATGTAGAATAATGAATATGACCCTTAATACTTCTCCCTTGAATTATAGTTTGTACATAGAACTTTCTCTCTTTTGCCTTAAGTTTCTCAAGGACAGATGAAAGCTTTGCTTATCTTATACTTTTCTTTAATACCAAATGCAATTTGAAAATGAGTGGCAATCAAATCTTTTTGGAACAAATTCTGTACCCTCATAGAGCATAGGAATTTTACTTCAAGAATTGAAGGAGTTTTAAAATTTTTACTGAATATATATCCTCTTCAGTTATTAAATTTTTTTATGTTTGACAGGCTGCATTTTATTTACAAGGGACCAAGTTGTCCACTGCAAACTGGAAAGGCTACAATGATTTTAGTATTTGAGTGTTCAGAGAGAGTTTGTGTATGTAACAAAGATACATTTCAGAAGTGGTGGTTATTTTTTCTTTTGATACCAGTGGAAGTGAGAAGTGTTGGGTATAACATTATAATAAAATTTCTTTTTTTGGAAAGCATAAAAATAAAGATGGATAGCAACTCAGAGAAAAGAGAAATATGTTACTTTATAAAAGTTGATTTCACTTTCTATTTTTATCAGGGCCTATAGGTGATTGTGAAGCTGAAAATCAGAATGTAACTAGAGAGTTATTTACATTTTTTATCTTTATTGGAACTTAGACAAGTCAAGGACATAAAACTTTACTTAAACTTTGTGTGATAGTTGGATCTTTATACATGCCCAGATGCTCACAACTTATAAGCATTTATATTGATAAATGATATATAGTTACCTATTAACATATAATGTAAATACATACAGATATATTTAATGAGTTAAACAAATTGGTATAGGTAGCTATGTTAATAAAGCTTAATATAATGTGATTCTATCAAAGTGATTCAGCAAAGAGATAGATAAGAACAATGTCCGACATAAAGGCAAGGGGACTACTAAGGGGAGAGCAGGAAGCAAACTGGGGACATTGGTGGTGAAAAATGTGTACTGGTATAGGAATGGGCGTTGGATATTGTACAACTAAAATTCAATCATGAAAAATTTCTCATTGTATATCATGATTATCCAAAACAAACAGAAACAATAAAACAAATCAACAATCTTGAATCTTTATAATTCCAGAAACTTACTTGAAGTAACTCAGAGAGACTCAGTAATATAATTCTATAATTTTGGGTTTCAGAGAATATTAATAGTAATGATAACTATTTTCATAAATAAAGGAACTCATTTTTCTTGTCAAGAGGATAATATATATTCTTATTCTTTACAGCTCAATTATATCACTTTTATGTTATCCTATGTCTTATATATTACCTGGAAATTAAGGTCTATGGAAATATTGGTAGGAGCAATTTAAATCATTATAATGGACCACTTGGAAAGGTCAAATTCCATCAATTTCATCTCTTCATTTGTTAAGCTTAATTGCTATCCTACTTAGTAAATCTATTCAATATTCAAACTTTCTAGAAGACTTAATGTATTTAATCATATTCTATTTGATTTTATAAAACAAAATGATAGTTTAAGAATGTTTAGATTACTTCATAAATTCATATTTATTATATTTTGCAAATGCTATCCAGTTCTGGGCCACAGGACAGATCATCTTATACAGTGAAAGTTTTCTGAATGCTAAATAATCTCTACAGTTTTGATATAGTAACCAATGCACTAAAACTTCTATTAATACTAGTCACGCTAAAACCATGACTAGTTTATCTTACTTGGGAAATATGCCTTGGTATGGGGTTAATTTTGGTATCTTGTTAATAAAATAATGAACCAAAAGATGAATAATCTTAAGATTCCCCTAAACAAGCAATTTTAATCATTTCTCCTTATCCACAGTTGCCTCCTTATTTTTACTCCTTTTCTTAGACTCTGCTTAATAACAGGGAGTGGGATTCTGATGGTTGGGTTCAGTTCCTGGATTATTGTCTTCTCTTTGTTTCTCTGATGTCTCTTTCATTTATTTTTCTCACAGGTCCTCTTTTTGCAAGTTACTTTAATCACTAACAACTTTTGGATTTGTTATGAACTAGAATGAATTAATACTTAGAACAGTGCCTGTAACACAATGAATATTCATTCCTGCTAATCTGCCCTCCACAAATGACTGGGTCAGGAGTATAACAGAGTCCATTAAAAGAGAGTGCTTGACCTGAAAAGACTTAAACTCAGAATACAGATCACTACATCAGGTCAATAATACTGATAAATCAGCAAATAATTAGGATTTAAATACAAGAGATTCAGCTTGACTCTTATCAACTCTATGCTCAAATGTTATTTGGGTATATGTTGCTATGTTAAATTTGTAAAGGAGACAAATGGACAGAGAAACAGAGAAAAGGTGAAAGGGAGATCCTGTGCCTAGCTAGATGTCTTATTTCTCCCCAATTTTACTCAGATTTGATGAGAAATAAAACATTTTAAAAAACATTGTCCTTTGTCCCAATCTAAATCATGTAGCTTATATTTGTTGATTCACAGCTCATAGTTCTTTCTGTTTAATAGCTCAAAATGAATTCAATTTGGTAATGGAATATTTTACTGACTACAAAATGCACTTTATTTCATAGTTCTGAAGGCACCTAGAAATTGCTTACTAACCCTCATGGAAGACTAAAAACTTTTTTACATGCTACCAGTAAAAAAGGTTTAGGATTCCACCTAATCAGGGAAATAACTAGAAGGATCATTAAAATAAGATGTAATAGTTCCTCCACCTTAGAACTGGGTTTCTTGAATGACACATGGGGTGTCATGAGGCAATTGCAAAGTCTCAGTGTCACCTTGGATAATTTGTACTCTGACTTAGGTTTCTCAAAATTATTCTCCAAAGTGCAAGCATTTATATTTAAAGTAAATGGACACCTTGAATTAGGCAGAAGATAGTTTAAATATGGATTTTAGGGGTCCTGGATATAGCATGGAGGTAAGGCGTTTGCCTTTCATGCAAAAAGTCATCGGTTTGAATCCCGGTGCCCCATATGGTTCCCCGTGCCTGCCAGGAGCAATTTCTGAGCATGGAGCTGGGAGTAACCCCTGAGCACTGCTGGGTGTGACCCAAAAAAAACAAAACAAAAAATATATATATATGGATTTTAGGTATATCTATGGTGATTCAAGTCACCAAAATAGGTCACAGTCAGACTTAAAAAAATCATTTGAGAGTTAGGGGGAAAAGGATAAAGACAGCTGTGATGTCCCCAAAGAAATAAAGGTGTTCCATTTTTAAATGAAAATGGAATTTACTAAAAGCTTTAAAGAATTTAAAATATTCCCTCTAGTGGGAATATTCTCAGTGATGAAACATGTCATTTGAAGAAATTTCATGAGAAAACAGGAGACTACATCTGACTCAACAAATATAGGGAAACTTTCAAAGAAAAATATTGATGTCAAAGGTTTGTGAGTTCATAGAGTTTGATCTGATTGCCTCAATAGTTTACTTAATATATTTAGTATTATATAAGCTTTGCTAAAGTTTCATCTAAACTCCAAATAGTCAAAACCTAGTCCTTCCAGGCTGTGAGATGTACTTCATTCTTCATATATAAACTCAGTTCAGAATCAGTATGTCCTCGTAAAAAGATTTAAAGAGACAGTAGAAAACTGTATAGTATCTGTACTGATTAAAGAATAAGAACGCATGGCAATATAAAAAGATGAAATTGACTACTACAGTAAATGTCAACCTAATTAAGTATTACAAAGTATCATTTTTCACTATGGATTTATTCCCTTTTATGAACAAAAACTAATTTGGAAGTACTCTAAAGATGTTAAAAAAAATATAGGACCTTTTAAGCAAGAATGAATATGCCTATTTCTATGTGAAAACAAATTCTTGTTTCTTTACCTGCCAAACAGTATACTCAACCCTTATTACTGCATTATAATTGATCACAGTTCACTGTGCTCATTTGTCTCTTCATTCCAATATTCCATATAGCAAATTTGTCATCCATTTGGGATAAAAATTTAAACAGAGAAAAACCAGGACTTAGGCCTAGGATACCCCAAGTATATGGAGTCTACCCTTGATCCTAAGATTTTGCTATCACTATTATGCCATTTTTTATACATTTGGACCCAGATCTCTACATGTTTATTTTATAGTGGGCCTCATGCATTGTCAAGCTGATACTGAGGAACAATGAGAATTAAATTCCTAATGAAAATCTGAAGAGGAACTGATAACAAGTAATATTTTCTAAAATATCATAGAGAGCAGGGTTAATATCAGAGGTTTGAGTTATCATGTGCAGATGAGAAAAGTCAAGAAAATCAGTTAGGAACATACTCATAACAGCCTTGCAGACCAATTTCCTCATTCTTTAATCCTACCCTTAAGTTGCAAACACAAGTTTGAGTTTGAGTTGCAAACCTAAATTACAGAAAATCCTTTGATTAAGTTTTTTTGTTTGTTTGTTTGGTTTTTTGGTTTTTGGGTCACACCAGCAGTGCTCAGGGGTTACTCCTGGCTCCATGCTCAGAAATTGCTCCTGGCAGGCACGGGGAACCATATGGGGCACCGGGATTCGAACCGATGACCTTTTGCATGAAAGGCAAACGCCTTACCTCCATGCTATCTCCCGGGCCCCTGGTTAAGATTTTTAATACAAAAAATATTATATGATTTAAATAGACATTTGCCATTATTTTTAATCAAGAAATATGTATTGGCTATTGTCTACAGTAAGTCATTTTTTAAAGTGGATATAGTTGCTAGATAAAGTGAACAGAAACTTCACACTAAGGAACATTACATCAATAAAAAGATAGAAAAATAAAACACATAATTTTTAAAAAATGGTAATATTTGGGACTAGTTAGTGCTATATTTGGAGTTGAC
>PVKC010001553.1:0-49455 GCA_004027635.1 Crocidura indochinensis
GAGAGAGAGAGAGAGAGAGAGAGAGAGAGAGAGAGAGAGAGAGAGAGAGAGAGAGAGAGAGAGAGAGAGGAGATACTTGGACATTCTCCAGTCAGAGGTGGATCCAGTAGGCCTAGATTCATAAAAGATAAAGAATAGAGATAAAGGAATAGAGGCAAAGCAGGCAACATCTCTCTGATATTTTATCTCTGCTTCCCACTCCCGTGCCCTGCTAACCAGCAGGCGCTTCTCTGTCACTATCTTGGGCGCCCCCTGTAAAGGTCCATGTTTTTCTTTTATGCCCAGCACCAAAAGGGGGTGTCTCCAACGGATGTGTCCAGATTCAACTGTGATTACTGTGGGGTTATCCAAGCTGCGTGTGCAAGTCCAACTGCCATACATTAAAAGGTGGGAGATAGCAGGTACAGCAACACTCTCTTTGCTTCTTTAGTTCTGTCCAGACTGAGAGCAGAAGAGCAGGTATTTCATCACCCACAATCAATCACATGGCAGTGAATGAAGTCTAAGGAAAGTGGAGGGAATAGGGAGCAACTGGGTACAGTTCTAGAAAAGTCTAGTGACAAGCTACTGATTGCAAACCTCAGAAAGAGAAATAAGTTGACAAGTTTCCAGCTGAAGATTTCAGACTGGGAAAGTATACAATGAATAAAGACCACAAAGGGACTAGACCAATTCATCATACAGTGGAGTTGGACAGAGAAAGATGGACAGTACTTAGGAAATTATAATGGGCATAGAGGGACAAGATATATGACATGATATACACAGTTAATTTATCTTTTTTTTTTTTTTTGGTTTTTGGGTCACACCTGATGATGCTCAGGGGTTACTCCTGGCTATGCGCTCAGAAGTCGCTCCTGACTTGGGGGACCATATGGGACGCCGGGGGATCGAACCGCAGTCCGTCCTAGGCTAGTGCTGGCATGGCAGACACCTTATCTCAAGCGCCACCACGCTCGCCCCATACACAGTTAAAAGGAGAACTCTAGACATTGGAGAGGGACCATGAGTCATCTACTTAAAGTATACAATAAACTTTAACTCTTAAGTATTTGACATTTGTAAAACTTCTGAATTTTGTATGCGAATTGTTTGAAAATTCTCAAGTACCCATAAGCTAAAAAATAAATTCACTTTTACACTAACATAAGTAATGTCTGAAGCCTACAATATAGAATGATATCATATTATTAAATACAGAATAAAACAAACTGTTCCTATAAGCCATTGATCAAGTGACACATAATGACTCTGTAACAGCTCATGATTCACTGGTACAAGGTTTAATACTCCAATGTCTCTACTCATGTTTCTTCCAAAGAAATATTCACTGATTAAAAATAAATCACTTGCGTATACTATTTATATTATGAAACTATTTACTTATATACCATATTGCATCAATGTTATTTTATTTTTATATTTATCATACTATTACTATGATTTTAGCATAGTGAGACCTTTTAAAATGTCTTTTGTTACCTAGTATAACCCTATAGAGATAATTATACCAGTTTGAATCTTAGATTAAAAAATATAAAGATTTATCCACTCAAAAAACTTAGAAACACAAAAGATCAATAAACCCATCAAAATTGTATTGAAGAGATGAGTAGACACATTCACAAAGATTTATAGACGTCAGTAAGCATATGAAAAATGTGCTCAATGTCAGTTTCAGGAAAACAAATCAAAGAAATGATGAATCACCTCAAACCAGTGAAGACAGTATATATCAAAAATCTGAAAACAAGTTTAGTCTTGATGGGACTGTCACTTGGCCCAACCACTACAGTAAACAATATGAAGATTTCTCAAAAAAGCAAGAGTTAAACTTTCATTTGTCCCAGATATCTCACATCTTGTCATCTGCACACCTAAAACAAAAACATTAAGTTGACAAGAAATTATGTACATCTGTTGTCATTGAAATTCCTGGTAAAATAATCAGAAGAGAGAAGAAACTGAAATGTCTAATAATCAATTAATGGAAAAGAAATTGTGATATTTTATAAATATAGATGATAGATCAGATAGATAGATGTTAGATAGAGAGAGATAGAAAGAGAGATAGAATACTTAAATGCCACATACAAGCTTAGAAAAAATCAGGCATTTCACTCAACTTTAGTATAGAGGGTTTCTAAATGAAATAAGACAGTGCAAAGGTCAAAAATATACAGGATGATTTTATTTGAGGCATATAAACCAGCTGGCATGTATTCAACATGAGTTCAGTTCCTGAACTATATGTTGTCCCTCAAGCATTATCGGGAGTGACCACTAAAATAAAATATAGAAATAATTCAAGGGAATTAATATATCAATATATAAATTATCATTATATTTGTTTAAGTTTAACCTAATTAGAAAATTGTAAAGTCAGCTTTCAGATCTAGATATTTTCCAAATAAGACTGTGGTGATAAGGAAATCTCTCAAATTTATTATTTATATTTATCTTACATAAATTTCCAATTTTCTTTTATTTTTTGACCTGTTTTAAATATAATTTAATGGAGTCAGAGAGGTGACAACGTGGTAGGGTGTTTGCCTTGCATGTGGCTGACCAAAGATGGACCTTAGTTCTATTCCACGGCATTCCATATGGTCCCCTAAGCCAGGAACGATTTCTGAGCACATAGCCAGGAGTAAACCCTGAGCATCACTGGGGGTGACCCAAAAACAAAACCAATAAAAAATAATTTAAAATATATTAATTACAAGGGCAACTTATATTAAGGAAATGAAACTTGCAATTACTCTTATGAAGAATCAATAATAAGACCATTGAGTACTATATTTAAGTAAGTTTCATTATATACTGACATTCTAAAGGTAACTCATTACTATTTTAAAGTAGAATTTTATATATTTTATAAAACTATAAATATATAAACTTTATTTCTACATAAATGTTAGAAGTTATTAATTTCCTTTTTCCCAGGCTTCAATCGAAAAAACACTATAATATGTCTATAAATATTAGGATTACCTTAAAAGATGAAAAAGAAAACAGTTAAATAAATTATTTATTTTGATTTTTATTGTGACTGAAGTTCATAACACAGAATTATTTAAGGTACATAGTGACAATGAATGAAGGGCATTCCCACCCCTCCACTCCTGTTCCCAGCATGTCTCTCATATCTCCCTCCTTTACCCCCCCCCTCCCCCTGAATACTAGTGGAACTGGTCTCAACTTTACAGCTTATTGTAGGTTGGATATCTATTCTGTTTGGTGTTCCAGTCTGGTCATTTTTTTTATTTACACTACATGTTCATATGACTGGTCCTGGTAACATCCTTTTCCCCCCTCAATTTATGCTATTCTGTTTGAGATAAAAAGGTTAAGGAAAAGAGAAGAAACAATTTGGTATCAACTACTAAAAAAATGAAATTAAAAAATCACCAAATAATATATCCACAAGAGTGAAAAAAAAAAAAGTGGAAGAAAAAAGAGAAGGAAATATCAAAAACAGACAAAAAATAAAACAAAACAAAACCAGAAAAAGGAATGCTGCAGTGGCAGGGTTTGGTGTTACCCCACTTTTCTTTTTTGTTTGTTTGCTTTTGTATAGGCACAGTAAGTATTGGGGAAGTAAGGAAATTTCCATGACTGAAGGGATTCAGGGTTTCTCCACTCTTGAAGCATATTGTCATGGGAACAACCACTGGCTCCATAACTTTTCATTGCCTTATCCTAGGGGTTTTGTTTGTTGTTTGTTTTTTGTTGTGGTGGTGATGTCAGGAAACTTTCCTCTTGGTTATGGATGAGAAAATCAGGTCACTGTAGAAAGCAATCTTGGCAGTTAAATAAATATTTTATATATTTTTTACACATATATTTAGGTTTTGAATAATGATTATAGAAGCTGTGGCAATTATCTGCAGTAATGTCATCAGAAATAGTAGGTAGGGGAAATTGTAGGTAGTTAAGCATCTTTAATATGAAGAAGACAATAGAATGGCACCAAGTATTTCAGAATACACAAATCCTGTCAGTCCAATGGCATAGTAGGCAGCTAATTATTTTGATCTGGTTGAAAGCTATCTGATAATATATTTGAAAGCTATCCGATAATATATTTAAAATGTCCTTTATTTTGAGATTATTATTATCAACATATGTGATTACAATCATCCACAGACATAGACTAAGGATTGGAAGAATTTAAGAGAGGAACCAGAAATGAGGATTAGGAACTGGTATAAAATGAGTGTGAGAAAAATGATGCTAGATTAGTTGAAGAGACATTTTTAAGAACAGATGTGTAATGAAATAAACACAAGATCTTGCTTTTGATATATTTCTGAAACATTTGAATGAGTTGTTCATGTATTATATAACATTGAATGTTGTTGTTGTTGTTGTTGCTTTTTTCTTTTTCTGCTTTTCCCAATCATCCCACTTTTTCAGTCATATAAAATGCAAACTACTTCCAAGAGTCAATTTCTATTGACTGATCCACAGAGAACCATTCTTGATTTAGCATTTGTCTAGTTTCATAATTATATTCTTTATAGCACTTTAACTTTTATTAAATGATGGTATACCACTATTATTTTATGTGTTTAGGTGTTGTATCCATAAACAAAAGTTGTTAATTACTTGAGGTTAAAGACCAAGAACTATATAAATTCTATAACCTTGGTCATTAATAATAGTGCTATAACTTCATATTGATTTTAACCGAGAGCAGGAAATTGTCTGGCATAATATCTAACAGTTCTCAAGTTCTATACTTATTTAGAGACACTTTAAATTGAAAATTAGTTCAATAAGTCTTTACTTTCTTTGGATATAACATGAAAGTACTTTAATTAATTCATTGATCTGTGTTAAATTTCTCCACATTCTTATGTAGAATGTTTCAGCCTAAAACCATTAAATGAAGGCAAAGCTATTAATTAATCTTATTGGTAGTCATTGTACTTGTCGTTGCAACATTTATTTTATCCATTTTTCTCTTTCTGCGTGTATAGCAATCATGTAATTTGGATGGGATTGATCTCCCTTCTTGCTTCATGAATGATTTTGACTGACCTAAACAAATATTCTTATTTTAATAAATTCCTGTAAGTGCCTATGCCAGTCAGCACACTGGTTTCTGTATTTTAAAACTGGTTCTCAGTTTATTCATTCAGCTATTATGTCTATCTAATTCATGACGCTTTCAAAAAAGAATACAACAAAGTCATTCTAAAATGTCTATTAAATATAAATCAACACATATAAAAATAATTAAAATTATTATCGTGTGTCATATTTTAATTTGTCCACATTTGGCAGTTATTCTTGATTCTGCATTCTGAGATCATGCCTGGCAAGATTGGGGGACATATCAACTGCATGCAAAACAAATGTCCTACCTGCTGTACTCTAATCCCTCCAAGCAAGAATTTTCACCTCACACAAAAATGTATGTTAGATGGTAATAAAAGTTTTGTTAAAAATTAAATACAGTTGGGAGCCGGAAGGTGGCGCAGGAGGTAAGGTGCCTGCTGCCTAGCCTAGGACAGACCACGGTTCGATCCCCCGGTTCCCATATGGTCCCCTGTGCCTGCCAGGAGCGACTTCTGAGTGCATAGCCAGGAGTAACCCCTGAGCGTCACTGGGTGTGGCCCAAAAACCAAAAAAAAAAAAAAAAAAAAAAATTAAATACAGCATTATTTTAAAGTACTAAATAGCATAAATGACTGAAATAGTCTCCTATAACAAGCTAATATTCAGAATGTGTAATGAACTTATTATTACAATAATTTTAAAGTAAATTCGTGTTCTCACTTTAAAGCAAAGCTTTATATGTGCCTAAAATATAATCTTATACAAATTCACACCTTTTGTTATTTCTTTAGCTTTTTCACAATGATCCACATTGTTTTTATGCTAAGCCTGCCTTGTAGATTTGTCAAAATCAGTAAATGTGTTTTCAAAGTTCTTTAAATAGATAAGACCTACATTAAAACTGCTATTCTTATTTGGAAATATTCACTCTATTTTATACAAAAATAACATGATAATGCATATAATAAAGAAAAAATCTAGTTCTTACTAGCCTCTTAGTATTTTTTTTTGAGGGGTGGCACACTGGTAACACAAAAGGGTTACTCCTGGCTCTGTGCTCGGAAATCCCTCATGGCTTTGGGGGACCATATGAAATTCTGGGGATCGAACGCAGGTCTGTCCTGGATCAGCCATGTGAAAGGCAAAACGCCTTACCTCTGCACTACCACTCTGGCCTCATCTCTGAATATGTTTTTTAAAAAATCATTTTAGATGAACACAATATTTCTAGGGAATATTTTGTACAGACCATACACCAATATTGGTCAATATTTATTGACGTTTCAGGTAATTTTACTGAGTGCTAGGAAAAATAATAAGGAAATAGTAAAAATCAAATACAATTAGCATATGCCAGTATATTGTTTTTTTATTGGATTTTGAAATTTCAGTGAAATAGAGAGTACAGAAAAAGGAAAGAGCAAAATAATTCACAGTGTTGGGAAGTTACTGAAAAATTCTTGGCCGGTAGAGGATCTTGGATGTGACAAAATCCAGGTAATATGAAATGCTAAAAATATATTTTATTTTGTAAGCAATATGGAGCAAGGATTTGCTTTTCTTAGTATGATGTAATATTAATTTTTTCTTTTGAGAGGATAATCTGTTGGAGTTTGAAAAGCTATATTAGACAATATAGACATAGAATAAAAGAATGAAGAATTAGAAGAAAAATCAGGAATAATGCAATGCAAGAAGCACACACATACAACCTTCCACAAAATATGACTCAGGCAATATTGGTAAAATGATAGAGGTTAGTCAGATGTGAAGATAAAAGAGAAATAAATCCAAAAGTAACTCAGGTTCACAGATATGCAGATATCACCATCAGTAATCAAGAATGGGAAGACCTAATGTAAAGCATTTGAAAGGCAACAGATTAAACTATAGGTTCTCTGAAAATGAGCAAAATACTTGAAATAGGATTTTAAGTGATAAAAAGCCAATTGGATAAATAATAAGACGTGAATGCTCCACAGTACATAAAAGAAACAAAAAGTAGTGGTAATACCTTGAGAATGACTATAATAAAAAAGGGTGTTGAGGAACCGGAAAGGTGATGATAGCGGTAAGGCTTGCCAGCGCTATCTTAGGATGGATGGGCCTGGGTTCGATCCCAAGCCAGGAGCGATTTCTGAGCGCATAGCTAGGAGTAACCCTGAGCGATACTGGGTGTGGCTCAAAAACCAAAAAAAAAAAAAAAAAAAAAAAGAAGAAGAAGAAAAAGAAGAAGAAAGAAGAAGGGTGGTGAGAGAAAAATCTGACCAGGAACTGAAATAATCCAGTGCTGAAGGAAAATGAGGCAAAGCATAAGATAAAACAAATAAAGGAAGAATCTGGCCATAGAAGGATGCATGGAAAAACTAAGAAAAAGCCTGAAAAAATAAGACTGACTTTTACAATTTAGAAGCATAATGTGAGCCAAAACCCCTCAGTGGGTTTCTTGCAGTTGCCCTGTGTTCAATGTCCAGCACCAACTCGATCCTTGGGGACACCAGGAGTGATGCCTTCGCACAAGGCCAGTAAAGCCCTGTTCACACCTGTTGTGGCCCCCAAACAGACATAAAACTGAGCATATTTGAGTGGATATTTTAGAAGTACTTAGGAAATAGACGAGAACAGGGAACCTGCTTACATATGGAAGACCAGGCAAATACAGAATATGCAAGTTGTGGGATTTTGAAAAGACAAAAATAGATATCTCAGATAGAAGGCAAGATTTGTGGGTTGTCTTTTACTTCTTTTTTGCTTGGCTGGTCTTGATGCTTCTGTCTAATCTTTTGTTATCTGTGAGGCAGGACAATAGCAAGAGTTCATTTGAAAAGGCAGAACCATAATAACCCTTTTGTATTTTAAAGCTCTCACTTGCTGTACCAGTCAGTGAGTTTGCAAGTGAAAAGATCATCTACAAGAGAATGATAAGGAACTGGGAGGGAGTTACTGAAGAGTAAATTGCTTAGTGGAATAAGAGCACCCGTTACTCAATTACTAGCTCATAATCCAGAGAAAATTCTTACCTTGGAATTGTGTAAAAGGTTGTATTATGGAAATACTAGTGGTCTGCGAGTTTGAACACTAAGTTAATTTTAAGCATACTACTAGACATTAGTTCCATGGCCGTGGCCAAGTTTCTTAAACTTTTGGGGCTGTTTCCTCAAAGAAATAAGAAGGAATTCATTAGACAATTTTTCGGCTCCTATGCAGTCAATAAACGTGTTGAGTAATGTTCTTTTTAAGAACATCTTGGGAATGGGGCTTACTTTAAAGTAATGGGTTATGACAAGAAAGCAAATGAATCACCTTCTTTCGGCCTTTCTATATAGATTAACTTTTCAAATGGCGAGAGTTCAGAAGCCAGAAGGAAAGTGCAAAGACGGCATGTATTCACTCATTCCTTTCCTGACATATTATAAGTCTGACATACCCGCCTGGATGCAGTTAACTGTGGAATTTCAAAAAGGCCTTTTGTTTTCCTAAAAGGAGTTAAAGTAAAAATCACACGAAATGCCTCAGGAGTTAATACTGCTGTTTAGATAGCACTGTTCAAATCTCTGGTGATTTACTGTCACAAAAAATTTGAACGATAGCAAAGCAACTCTACCTAACAAACAGAAAGAAGTCATAACCGTATATTGTCATGTGCGACAAGTTAATGTGTAGCATTTTCTAGCACTGCCCTTTCCAAAGGTTCCAACACACAAACATCAGGCTGAGTGTATTTAAACAAGCAGTGTTTGAATTCATTCCAGCCTTTCCATTTACAGCAATTTAAGACTATTTGTATTCAGGAAACAAAATAACAAGGGACAGCTGTTTCTCTACTTTGCTCTTACTTCTAAGCTATTTGAAAATACTTTGACAAGTTAAAAATGTAAGAAGAACATCAACTTTATAATTTAAGGTAGAGTAAGTAAGGTAAAATTATGAACTAGCATAAAACAATCAATGTTTTCCTTTAACAACCAATTTCATCCATTATATTTTGGAATGCAGGTGCTATGCTAGGTATTAAATATACCCTTTGTTTTTCATCTGAAGAGATTCAGAAAGAGCCTACACTAGAAGAAAACTCTTCCTCAGGGGTGGTCCTACTTGTGTGTAGCTTCATGAAGTACACTCCAATTCTTATGGATCATGCTATCCAAGCTCTCCATTAGTTGAAGACCATACAACTAATGGATATGCACTTCAGCTGCACATTCCTCACCCAGATGTTATGGTATAATACTTCCAAGTACATCAGTAATTAGCTTATGTTTTGATGATTAGAGAGAAATTCTGTAGTGAGATGACATTTCCGATTTCACTATTGAAGAACTAGGGAGCATTGTGTCTATATTAGCCTTTAATTGTCTACATTGTTATTCAAGAAAATAAAAGAATGAGGTTTGAGGACCAAGGGTGAACCTTCTATTTTTCTATGAGGATTAAAGTAATACCTTTTTTTTTTTTTTTTTTGGTTTTTGGGTCACACCATGCCAACACTCAGAGGTTACTCCTGGCTCCACACTCAGACATCAATCCTGGCAGGCTCAGGGGATCATATGGGATGCCGGGATTTGAACCATCAACCTTCTGCATGCAAGGCAAAAGTCCCACCTCCATGCTATCTCTCTGGCTCTGTAATAACTTTCTTAAGGAGCTCACATTCTCATTGTTTGTTTAGCTCTGAATAGGCAAAAATTTTTGAAGATTGTCATAGCCTGTTGGAAGCCTACAAACTGCACACGAAGAAATTAGTTTGGAATCAAATTCTAAACTGCTACTTCAAAAACGTGGCATTATTATAGCAACTTAAAGGAAAAAAAAACACACACACACACAAACTCACTGATTTACTGTGCAAAAAGAAGGCTTTTGATTTTTTGAAAAAAAAAAAAAAACTCATCAACAGACTTAATCAGCTTCCTAGAATCTGTATGTTGTTTCTTTTTCTCAGATAACAAATGCGAACATTAACAAAAGAACAGTATGCACAGGAGGAAAAAATATGTACACTTGGAACAAATGCTAACCGTTTCAGGAATATGTTACGGTAAAGGAGGAGGGTGTTCATATGCATGTGATTATTTTTAGGTAAGTAAATTACCTTTCGAAGAAGCCACATGGCTCTAGGAACACATCTGTAGTTTTGTTTTCATTTTCTCCTTACTAACACGGATCATGACAGAGTTATTGAGGAGATGGATGGTCATAAGAAATCCTACGAGCAGACAATTGGGTAAGAATAAAAAATATATATGATTTCCTTCATTTGTTTGTTTGTTTTACTAAGAACTTAATATGGAAGTCAGAGATGTAGCTCAGTGCCTTGCAAGGGTAGGAACTGGGTTCCCTCCTCAGCACCAGAAAAAGAAAATTAATGAGAATTTAAAATGAATTTTATTATTGCATAGGCACTTGAACAAAGTTTCTGCTATTATACATTTCTATGTTAAATTTTCTGTAATTTGTATGCTTTTTATTCTGTATTGAGAAGATTATTGAGGTCTGTTACAAGACTGGTCCAATTGGATGGGCTATTTTTAAAGTGAAGATTATCAATTAATTCAAAGCAACTTAATTAAAAAGTTAATTATACAAAAATATGTTGACTATCATATAATTCAACTTTGAAAAGAGAAACTCATAAAGCTCAGATAATAAACAAGAATTTCAGGTCATGCGCATTATGCCATATTAAATGGCCTTCAAATCCAGTTTTATGGTGTGGATTCTATAAACACATTTTTAAGTAATGAGGATATTAAATATTTGAGTTGAAGGTGCTGGAGGGACACCATCAAAGGAATAAGTTCTCTTCTTAGTTTTGGTGCAATTTACAATTCCTTCTTAAAGCCTATCCATTGGAGAAGAGAATATTTAATAATACTCCATTTCCAGCAAGCATATCCAGAACATGAAAGTTTCCCATATATCTTCTGTGTTTAAATTGATGCCTGCCTGGTAATTTAAGACTAGCCAATAAATAGTTTCACATTATGTACCTCCGATCTATAAGTATCACAAATTGCACTATCCAGAGATCACTGCCATACTTCCCTGAACAAAGTCTAAACCTAATAAATAGGAGACCAAGTAGGAAATCTGGGATGAAGAGTGTTGATGTGGATTCTTCCCAAAATCAAATTTTATGGGTTACTCTCGACCTTAGAGGTAGCTGTTTCTCTCTATATTTGCCATTTTTAAGTTCTTTGGCATTTTTTATCCTCCTATCTTAATATTGTGCTATAGTTAATAACTATACTAAGTTTTCCATGTTTGCATTGCTGCTGTAGTTTTCGTTTCCTCAGTAGTCCCCACTGATATTTTCAGCTAGTATTTTAAGCAGGAAAGAAAACAATATAATTAAAAGTAGGTAAATGATGGAACAGCTGAAACCAATGAAAGTTGGAAAAATATGAACACATTCAAACAAGATTTGAAAGAGAACAATGTTCCAGAGATAATAAACTTAGTAAAATTTTCCTTCTACTCTTGATTGTAATGTAATCACACCGACTCATGATGGTCCAGTTAATTTTACTTGCAGCTTTGTAGTTTGGATGGTCAATTTGTTACTACAAGGTATGAGAGAAAATGGCAAAAGTCACTTCGCATTTTGAGATATTATGTTTTTTGGTTCTTTGGTTTTTGGGTCACACCCTACAGTGCTCAGGGGTTACTCCTGGCTCCATGCTCAGAAATTGCTCCTGGCAGGCACAGGGGACCATATGGGGCACGGGATTTGAACCGATGACCTTTTGCATGAAAGGCAAACGCCTTACCTCCATGCTATCTCCCGGACCCCAATATATTTTTTATTAATATCTTTATTTAAACACCTTGATTACAAATAGGATAGTAGCTGGGTTTCAGTTATGTAAAGAACACCCCTAATTTCACATCCAAATTTCTGTTCTACCATCATAAAAATGTATTTTCATTCCTCAGGACATGTTTTAGTTCTTTTTTCCTATTCTTAATGCTTCCTGTTGCTTTGATTGATAGTAGCTCACAGATACTATAAATAATATCTTCTCTACAATTTTTGACAAGATTAATTTGAAACAAACTTTACCTTTTCTAGGATTGAAATACATGTCACAAGGCTTAAGTGGCACTCTAATCTATAACACTGATATCTGCACTATTTATTTATTTCTCTAATAGAAGTATTGGTAAGTAGTATAACTTTGCAAATTTAATGAAGTCTAAACAATTTATCAAACAAATAAAATAATAAAATATAACAGTCACAGTGTTATTTTCTCTTATTGTTACCCATTAAAAGAAAGCAGGGTTCTCTTGAGAAATGAATCCATAGAGTGGGACAATAAGATCTGCTTGGCATCTATTGTTTAGTCAGACCATATGGGATGCCTGGATTCGAACAACCATCTTCTTCATGCAAGGCAAATGCCCCACATCCATGCTATCTCTCCGGTCCCTGATATATTATTTTAAAAGTAAACAATTTGATGGAAGTAATAAATATAAAGAATAAATGAGTTAATTCATGGAATAATAATTGAAATAATTCAACACATGTTAATTTTTATTGATATTGAACTTTTATATTATTTCACATATTAAAGTGAATATGAGCTAGATATTAATTGTCATTGATGAATTGTCTAAAAAGGGTCTTTGCATCTTCTAGTATTCCTAAACAAAATGAGAAAGATACTCCACAATTTAGTATGAGTTCAATAATAATTTTCAATCATGTGAGTGTGCATATTTTATTATTTTATTTTATTAAGAACACTAGGGGCCCGGGAGATAGCATGGAGGTAAGGCGTTTGCCTTTCATGCAAAAGGTCATCGATTCGAATCCCGGTGCTCCATATGGTCCCCCATGCCTTCCAGGAGCAATTTCTGAGCATGGAGCCAGGAATAACCCCTGAGCGTTGCCGGGTGTGACCCAAAAACCAAAAAAAAAAAAAAAAAAAAGAACACTAAAGTTTTTTTTCACAAATATTAACTCCAAAATTCATCAAAACAGCCTAATATAAAAATATAGAAATAATAGACTGTAGCTAAAACTTTATAGTATTCAAAAGTCAGTGCTGCTTTTCACGAAGAAAATCATTTGTAAGTTTTAAAAAAATTATTTGTACTCTAGAATTGAGTTTTACTTTGTAGACTGAAATAATATTAAATGTCTATGAGGGAATTAATTTGACCTCTTTGAAATGCTAATTGAATTCTTATCTACAAATACAATATTTGCATTTATATTGTTGAGGCATGTAAAGGAAATATCAAATCAGAGGCCAGATGAAATGATAAATGGTGTTTGTTCAACCAAATTATTAAAAAAGAAAGTCACTTTTTTTCTGATTGTATGTTCTAAACTTTAAGTAATGCCAACAAATATAAAGCATAGAACATTTAACTATATAGTAATTACTGTTACTTGGCTATTTTTTGGCTTTTGAGTGACATGTGACTATGCTCAGGACATATTTTTAGGTCTACACTGAAGAATATTTCCTGGCAGGACTTAGGGGGCAATATGGTGTACTGGTATTAAACCTGGCTTGACTGTGTGCAAGGCAAGTGCCCTACTTGCTCTACTAGTCGGGTTACTTAAAAAAAAAAAAAAGAAACACAAAAGAGCCATTTCTAGAATATTAAAAGTTGTAAAAGATTACATTTTTTCTATTGCATTTTAAAATAAATAATTTGTTTTTCTTCTGTGAACTTACAAAATAAATTTTTCCAGGTGCTCATTTTCTGTGACCCAAAAGCCATTTATCTGTTACATATTCTATTAACATAGCCTGTTGCTATTTTAATTAAAACTAGATTTTTTTCTTTCTTTTTTTTTTTTTTTTTTGGTTTTTCGGGCCACACCCATTTGATGCTCAGGGCTTACTCCTGGCTAAGCTCTCAGAAATTGCCCCTGGCTTGGGGGGGGACCATATGGGACGCCGGGGGATCTAACCTTGGTCCTTCCTTGGCTAGCGCTTGCAAGGCAGACACCTTACCTCTAGTGCCACCTCACTGGCCCCAATTAAAACTAAATTTAAATAGATTATTATATACTAGAAATCTGTAGTAAATGATTTCTGATAGACCTCGTTGATAATCTAGATGTAATTGTTAATAACAATTCATAACAAAACAAATACAACATTTCACAATGCACTCCACACTGTAACCAACAGCAGCATATTTCCATCTTTCAGACTTCAGTGCACTTCAAGAATCCTCTGTTTAAAGTCCTTTACTGTAGAGAATTGTTATGCCCATTGGAATTTCCTAATATAAACTAGTGCAGCCTATGTAACTGCTAACATTTTGTATAATTCGTTTTGGCAGTGGTTGAAGTTTTCTATTTTTAGATTTGTAAAGGAAAGTTAAATAGGTCATGAAGCCATTTCTTCTCTTGTATATAGCAAATGTCATCATATAAACATAAGGCTAATATATTTAATTATATAACTCAAATTAAAAAACTAAAATAGGTTTGGATGACTGAATATGCTATAGATATGTAAAGACACTACGAGACTATTTCCCATAATGATACAGGGCAAGATGATAATTTTTATTGAAGCTAATATCTTGCCAGCAAAAGTTGTATAAGTAAAATCATCTTATGATCAGGAATGTTCACTTATGAGAAATGAAAGCAAAAACCAGTGATTGAGAATACTAGAGGTACAGTTTTAGACAGAACATATTTTTTTGTGAAATTTGGTTGCCTGCAATCACTGTGAATCAAAATAATGTGTTCATGAAACAAATTGATCAATAGGCCTTTTCTAATAACTGACATGTTAGTGAGACAATATTGAACCAGAATTGAACTCAAGTCAAGCTGTCATTCATGATTTACTTGGTGGAGCATTTTGTTGGAGTGAAAGTGAGTTATGTTTTGATTTAGAAAACATAGAAAAACAAGTCATCAGACAGACAGAATAGAGATGGAGTTGTTAAAAATTTTCTTTTTGAACCAAAGTATTTGTCTTCCTTCTCCATATGTACTTTCAGAGTACACACAGAGCAACTTCAGATCTTGTATAACAATAATAGCAGTCTTTGCTATTACTCTGAATTTACTTCAAAAAGATGAAAGAGCTTATTAGATCATTTCCTTTGGCTGACTTTTATATACTATATGCTTTTTCATAAAGTTAACGATCAGTCAGTTAAAATATTTATATTTTTGCTGCTAGAGAACTTGATCTACTATCCAAGATGTTTCAAATGCAATTCCCAAATCTCAACATAAATCTACACACTGTTGTGTTTTCTAATTAGTTGGTTTCCTGCACATCTTCTCAATGCTCTCCACTTCCTTTAACAAATGATAATTTTTAGTAAGGTTTCAGGTAAGAGGATTTAAAAAAAATGTGTTTGCTGGGTTTATTGCTGTGTAGTTAAGAAGTACCAGACGTACCACTTCTACATTAAAGCCCAGTAGCTGTTAACAGAGGGATCAGGGAGAAAATATTTGTCTAAAGGAATGTATTCAAGGAATCAAGAGACTCTCACATACTCTAATCTTCCTAATCCTTTATCCTCCTCTTTCTTTACTAACAGAATCTCTTTGTTCAGGTGTTAGGTCATATATCAGTTGGACAGAGACATTTCTCTAACACTCTACCCAAGTAAAGTAACATTTAATTTTCCTTCTTATACTCCCCTTTTCATTGTATAATTCATTTTTACAAATTTCTCAGTGGAGCTATTTTTTTTCAAATATTTCTTAAATCTCTTTCTGTTGTCTATATGGATATTAAAAATATTTGTTTGAAGAATAATGATTTATCTGAGTGAAAACAGATAGTAACCTGGCTTTCAAGACAGGAAAAAAACTCTTATGATGTATAATTTTATATTGAAGAGTTAATATGAGACTTTATAGTAATGTTTAACAATGTCTTTAACTTTGGTGTAAAATTACTTTCTAGATTTGCACAACTAAACAATTATTCATATTATAATTAGAGAAATACAAATAGACTCCTTTCAGATACAAAACTACAGTGTCAAATATCATCTTTCAACTTAAAGAATAGCATTCTTACAGACATTTGAATTCACCCAATCTTTGATTATTTATAGAAACTCATTTGTGACAAGACTTTATATTATTTTTAATAGTTGACACTAAAACAAACAAACCACAATAGCAGAACTTGACAAAAATATCGAAAGTGTTTGTAATATCTTAAATGTCTGATATATTAAGCTCACCTTGTACACAAAAAAATTAGGAAGACAATTTTAATCACTGCTGGACTCTAAATCCGAATTTAGATTCTAGATTCTAACTTAAAGTAAAACAGCTCTTAGGATGGACAGGCAGGCTTCATGAGAGATAACATCTTTATTCATCCTAGCCATCAGATGTTGCTTTTACCATTTAAGCTAGCCCTGCATCTTCTTTCATCCATATCACCTCTGACCTACATGTTGGCCAGAATCCAAAGGAGTAGGCAAAGGGCAAAGGGGCAAAAGGGCAGATTGCCAGAAATCACAGACCTATATACCTTTCAAAGACCCCTCCCAGGAGATGGGCAGGGTCTGCAGGTAAGGTAAACTTAATATCCGGATCCCAAAGCCCAGCCCAGGAAATGGGCAGGGCTCAGGTAATTATCTGTAGCCAGGGGGTGAGGCAACACTAACTCAATGGTTACACTAATCTATTGAGCATTTCCTGATGATTATTTCTGTGCTTAATATATGAAATATTGTGTGACAAAGAAAGACATGTTAATTCACATTGAATATTAAGAATTGAAAAAAGTTGCTCTTTTTTCAAAATGACATCATATTATAACATGACATCATATTATACTTTTCTTTAAAATATCACTGATAAGAAATTTTTCTATTTATTTTCTACCTTTAATTTTATTGTTCTATCACTTATTGAGGTTGTGTTTTCTATTACTCAGTACTTATTCGTTTTTCCCTACTTGCTCCCTGTTTGAGGTGAAGAGAGGAAAATAAGTAGCAGACATTTTAAAATCTTTGGTTTTAGTCCAGAAGAGGTATATTAGAAAGAATTTGATAGGCCACAATCAAGATGTTATAGTAAACTACATGTGTTTCAAAATTCCTTTTGTAGAGATGGAACCAAATGAGTAAAACTTATATACTGTCAAATTCATTAACCTAATATGTCTTGGTATCATATAACCAGGATTTACATCAAATTAAACACTGTTAGGGGGCCGGCAGTGGCGCTGGAGATAAGGTACCTGCGCTAACCTAGGACGGACCGTGGTTTGATCCCCCGGTTCCCCTTATGGTCCCCCGTGTCTGCCAGGAGCGACTTCTGAGCGAATGGCCAGGAGTAAGCCCTGAGCGTCACCGGGTGTGACCCAAAGGCCAAAAAAAAAAAAAAATTAAACACTGTTTTGAAATTTTATTTTATTCAAGAAAAGTGCAGTCTTTAAGAAAAAGTATTACACATCTTCCCTGTGACCTAGCTATCCCACTTTTGGTATCTGTACCCAAGACAAAAAAAATAATAATTCATTCAAAAGGATGTATCCACAATACTATTCATTGCAGCATTCAGTAAAAATAGTTAAGACTTGGAATGTACCTAGATGTTCAACAACAGATGAGTGGATTATGTAGATGTGATACATAAGTACAATGGAATACTGTATAGCTCTAATACTAAATAGCAATCATGAAACTTGCTGCAACATGGATAGAACTGGAAGATTTTATGTTAAACAAAATAAGCGAGAAGAATAAATATAGGATGATAACATCCATGTGTTGTATTTAGAATAACTGCGTGAAGATATACAATGGCTTAAATTGGAGTTGTCTCAAACACTTATGACCCTAGAGTATATTGAGGAGAAGGAAAGAAATTGAGAAGAGGATGAAAAACACAAATATGAAATAATGGGGCCAGGAGTCAAGTGGTCTTAGGTGGATTGATAGTTTTAAAAAATGACAGAAAAAAATATCCAAGCCAAAGTCAATAATATGAGAAACATGTGAAATCATGAGACCCAAACTTTTTAACAATCAAAATTTAAAATTAAACCTGTGATGCTGGTTGACTGGAAAACAGGTGTGGTGGTAGGGAATGCACTCTCGGATAATTGGTGGAGGGAGGTTCACTGGTGACAGCATTGGCCCTGATACTGTATGTCTGAAATCCAACTATGAATAACTAACTTTCTAAATCACAATGGTTACAATAAATACTAAAAAGGAAAGAAAAGTAATTATAAAATACGAGTAAGGAAAAGTAACAATAAGATCAAATAATAAGTAGACAATTCTAGTTGTTACCAGAGAGTTTTAGAGTGAGGAACAGAAAGAAAGTGGTATCTATATGTTTGATGTTTTAATAATCCACCTTCATTAACTGCTTTCTAAATTCTGACATGATTAACATTTAGCTTAACAACTATTTTTTTCCAGTTCCTACAGAATGATTCTTCTTAAAATAGAAAAAGAAGTAAAGAAGAAAGAAGGAAAAGTAGAAGAATAAAGGTAGTTAATTTGAGAAATTTACATAATATAGTTGAAATCACTATATTCACCACTTGAGACTATCCTAAATAATCTTTATATTTAAATAGAAGTAAGATTCACATTATTTATTTTATTAACATTTAAAAATTTTACTTAGTACTATACTTTCAACTGGAGAAAAATTGTAAACTTTTATCTATTGTACAAATTTAAATTTAAAGTAGTGCTTTTTAATAAGCACAAGAAAGATTACCTCCCATAATTTACATAAATTTCAGAGATATGTGTTGATGACTTTAAGAATATCTGCTACAGAAGAGGTGATATTTACTATTTTATTCTTGTTGATTGTTAACACCTTTGATGCTAAAAATCCTATTGCATTCTTAATATAAATAGCCCTTAATATAAAATTAGACACAAATTTAGTTAGCATACACATTTCTTTTTTTTTTTTTTTTTTTTTTTTTGGTTTTTGGGCCACACCCAGTGACGCTCAGGGGTCACTCCTGGCTATGCGCTCAGAAGTCGCTCCTGGCAGGCACGGGGGACCATATGGGAACCGGGGAATCGAACCGTGGTCCGTCCAAGGTTAGCGCGGTAAGGCAGGCACCTTACCTGCAGCGCCACCGCCCGGCCCCAGCATACACATTTCTTAGCATGCACATCATTTTTAGTCAATAGTTAGGTTTTTTTAGTCAAAAGCAGAATTTGAATAAGCTGATTTTTCTGCTGCTAATTTCGGAATCACCATACTAAGAATTCATGACTGTGAATTCTAAGTGAACAGAGCTTGAATCTAAAATCTTTTGCAGGAACTATGTGCTTTTCACTCTGAATATTCAGCACAGAGTCTTTGCAAGTGAGATTTTTGCTTTTCACGTCTGTTTTAAGTTTATGAAAGCATAAATTCTTTCATTACAAAGTTCTTAATATTTTTCTAGAAATTTCTTTTTTCTATCAATTTTATTGATAGAGGGGAAACCTGGAATTGTATGTATATCAAGTAAAATATACAAAATTAGTTTTGCAATACGTAGACCACATGGTGTTTAAATCTTTCAGTAGGAACTTGACTCTAGAACAGAGAAATTCTGAGCACATGCTGTGTACAATATGTATTTAATTAAAAGTTGTCTAAGAGAGAATATGGTCACTAGAGTATAAAAAGCAAGCAAAGGTACATAAAGATAAGCAAATGAGGTTTGTATTAAGGGGAGTTAAAAGGCTTCCAGAGCAAGCCAATATTTATTTGTTATGTATTCTGATGCTCCAGAATGATGCTGTAAGATTATCTTGCCCAAGCAAGTTAGACTATTTGCTATTAATCAAAAAGATGTGCTTTAATTTATCACATAAATGAATATCTCAAAAAACAATGACCCTATTGAAATAGCCTGTATTCATTCTTCATTATGGGAGCTGATGAAGTTCTTATTCTTCTGTAGGGATATAGGCAAAGAAGTAGAAAACTGGGAAGAGGCAGATTCCTATAATCCTTATTCAATCTTCCCATTCATTCATCTCTACTATAATTTTTGCACATATTTAATCACAAACATATTTTATAAATTACTTCAGCATGTAATAAGTCAGATAATCTAGATTTTACATTCATATATGATATGCCCAAGTTTGAAACAGTCATGCCAACTGTTTTTCATGTATCAGCATATTTATTTATTTTCATTTGAGTCATAGAATTTTATTTGTTACACGTTTTACTTATGACATATATTTTACTTATTCATATCAGCATTTACAAAGATGATCTTTTTTATGCACAAACTATACCAATACTTTACTTTTTTCAATAGTCAATCTAGTTGTCCTACTTTCAGTTATATTAAATATTAAATAATTTTACTAATCAGGCAATCATGGTTCTTTGGGCAATGCCTTCAGGAGTCTCCTCTTTGTTGCTTCTATGTTTATACTTAAAAAATGTATTAGGCATGTGAATGTAATTTTATAGTTTATCACTCATTACTTTTGGAGGTTTCTAGGATTAACTCTGAGCCCTGTACATGCAAAGCCATTGCTCTGCAACTGGGCAATGTGCCCAGTTCCTCTCATTTACATTTAAATTTTGAATTTAAATGGAATTAGTTACCCTTATTATTTATTTGATACAAGATACTCTTATTAAATTAGTACAGGTATATTTAGCTACTACAACATTTATAATTTTAATATTTATCTATAATAAAAATAATATCAAAAGGAAGAAATCTAAGAAATATAGTTCCACAATTTTTGGTGAATTTCTCCAGAGTATTAAGCACACAGAGATTGAATGCTGAGTTAATACTTATGAATATATTTTATTCTCTTTTTTGCATCACATTATCTTCAAATATTTGGAAGAATTTACCTTATCATACCATTTAACATATAATAATTAATTATATACTAATGCATCATGTTATCTACCTAGAATTACTGTTTCCTTAATGCAATAAAATGACTTTTTAACAATGAGTGGATTAGTCTTATCCATGCATTACTTTTTTTTTTGTGTGTGGTTTTTGGGTCACACCCGGCAGTGCTCAGGGGTTCCTCCTGGCTTCATGCTCAGAAATTGCTCCTGGCAGGCACGGGGGACCATATGGGGCACCGGGATTCGAACTGATGACCTTTAGCATGAAAGGCAAACGCCTTACCTCCATGCTATCTCCCGGGCCCCGCATGTATTACTTTTTAAATGAAGATCTTTAAATGTTTTACAGTAACAGTTTAAAACTATATAAAATTATATTATATTTAATGCAATATAAATCAAAACATAAATGTACAAACTATTAGGCTTATATTATCTATAGTTTATAAATATCCATTGTATTTTAATTTTCTGTATTTCTTCTGGCTAAGAATCAATCAAAGTTAAAGTTTCAAAAGTAACATTATTTGGGCTTGGGGAATATCTTAAAACACATCATGTTTTTCATATGTATATGCATTTGGATGTAGAGCTGCAGGCATAATTTTCTTAATGAGCTATGACTATGCTTAAAAGAGTCTGTGTTCTATGCTAATTCAAATTTCCTGATAGGGATTGTTTTTAATAATGTCCCAAGTTCTAAAGTTTGCCCAATAAAATTGCCAGAACAAACAAGAAGATGTACTTAAACTGTTCTTGGAGATATTTTCAAAGCAAGTACCCTTTTTGATTTATGTAGTACATGATATTTCCAATATATATGTATACATATTTATATATTCTTCTTATTCAAGGATAATTCAAGGGCACTTTTTATCATGGAAAAGGATTATGTTTAACTGATTTCTAATTGTTATGCACTAATAATGATTAAAATGTTCTATCTTAAAATTAAAAAAGCATTCGCTGGGTATCAGTATTTTTTACATTTGAAAAGGTCTATTATCTGCTCTTTATTTAGACAGTCGGGGTCTCAAACTCATTTTACCTGGGATCCACAGGAGGCAAACTCCGGGTTATCCTTTAGTGCAAAGTCAGTAGTATGCCTTGAACATTTGGGGGTGGGATCCAAACAACTAAAACAAAACAAAACAAAAAAAGATTCCTCTAGGGCAGGGCCACAAAATGTTGTACGGAGGGCAGCAAATGGCCTGCGGGCCTCAAGTTTGAGAACCCTGATTAGAGCAAACTTTGCTTTATAGGTAGCATTTTGTTTCTATGCGGAATTGAAGTTTTCTGTCAGAGAGAAAAGGTAAAACATATAAACAATTGGTTAATACATAAAAATAAACGTAGAATATCATCAAAAGTGATTGGTTTGTTTTGCTATTCTTTTTTTTTTCTCCCCATTATTATTTAAGATTTTCTGTTTGCCGTTCAGGGCAAAGCCTTCCTCTTCAAAACTCCCATGACACTCATCTTTTTAGAATTAGAAATACTTTTAATAACTAGTGGTGTATATGCTCAAATACCCATGATCTTTGACAATGAAATAATATGCTATATAATGAAATAATATATTTTATTTTTTATTAAAAATATCTTTTGGGGGGCCCGGAGGAATAGCACAGCGGCATTTGCCTTGCAAGCAGCCTAAGGTGGTTGATTCGAATCCCAGCGTCCCACATGGTCCCCTGTGCCTGCCAGTATCTATTACTGAGCAGACAGTCAGAAATAACCCCTGAGCACTGCTGGGTGTGGCCCAAAAACCAAAAAAAAAGTAAAATAAAAAATAAAAAAATATATCTTTTGGAGCCGGAGAGATAGTATGGAGGTACCTTTCATGCAGAAGGTCATTGGTTCGAATCCTGATATCCCAGGAATTATCACAGCATTTAACATATAATAGTTAATTATATACTAATGCATCAGATCCCCCGAGCCTGCCAAGAGTGATTTCTGAGCTTGGAGCCTGGAGTAACCCCTGAGCACTGCCGGGTATGACACAAAAACAAAAGCAAAAAGATTTTTTATCTCTAATATTCATATATAAAACATCACCCAAATATTCAAAGAATATATTTTGAAATATTCTTTTTTTGAAATATTCTTTTTTTTAAAATATTTCGATAGAATATTTAAATGTCTTTAAAAATTATTTTATAAAGAAGACATAAAGTAATAAATATCACTTAAAGAAAGTACAAATCAAAAGGAATTCACATCAAATAGAAGAATTTTTCTTAAAAAAATTGCAAATTAAACAGAAAAATATGTGCTGATAGGGATTTCAAAAATATTACCTTTCTGTTCAGTGTTGTAAAATATATGACTGTACACTGATCCTAAAAAAACTTTCTGAAGAACTCAAATTTAATACCAAAGCGACCTTATGTATGATCTAGTAATTCTACTCCTGATATCTACCTCAGGAAATGAAAAAAAACTAATCTGATATAAAGTGTGACACTTATGTTCTCTGCAGTTCTGTTTACAATATTTAAATTCTGGAAATGAACAACATGTGTAACAACAGATGAGTGGACAAAAAATTAAATTTACAGTAGTACTTAACTATGAGTAGAGTTGAAGTTTTGATTTTTGCTACAACAAAAATATATTTGGATCATGGCACATAAGTGAAATAAGAGGAAAAATACAGCTACCAGTTATCTCATTCATATGTGTCATAAAATATAAAACAACATTCATTAAACCTATTACCTACTTAGTATATATGAATATAAAAATATGTCTTTTTATTTTATCTATACATACTTAATTATAAAAAATACTATTTAAATTTTTAGCATAAAAATATTGAGCAGGGGGAGGAGAGGTAGAGCAAGCAGTAGGTCATCTGTCATGCACATGCTAACCTGTGACAGACCATGGTTCGCTCCCCCCTGCATCCCATATAGTCCCCCAAGCAGAAGCAATTTCTGAGAGCATAGCCAGGAGCAACCCCTGAATGTCACCAAGGTGTGGCCAAAACAAAACAAAAAAAATGAGCACTTTAGGAAAATGTTTCTATATCCTATATAAAGCAGTTTATATATGAAAAAGTTTGTGTATGATATAATATTGTGTATTATATAATATATAATTTAAAAGACGTCTGAGCTAAAATAAAACAAGAGAAGAAAGAAGCTTATAAGGAGAGGGAAAATCAAGTAAAGAGAAGGAAAGAAAGGGAAAAAATGAAAGTAAATGAAAGAAAGGGAAAAGATTTATTACATAAAATCATTAGTTTCTTGTAGCCTAAAGATAGTCATTTCTGAAGCTTGGAATATTATAGACGTAATAATGTAAATCATTTAAAAAATTTGTTGTCAACTGAATAGTTATGCAACACTAAGAGTTTGTCCACCCCATCACGAAGTCCCTATTTAGTAATGAAACACTGATTAACACTGATTAACTGATAGATCACTGATTAAAATGGTTCATTAGGGAAGTAACTTGCATCTTATTAATAAACAACTAAATCATATTCATCTCAAAAGCTGTCATTAAATAGTTTACTCTTAGAAAAATTCCTTTTGTCATATTTATATAGTAAGGTTTTGTTTCTTAATTCCTTTCTCTTAGTTTCAGAATTCTAGTCTTTGTACCCTTACAAATGGAATTTAAAAAGATAAATGGAATATGTTTGTTCAAGTTTTATTTGTTCACAATTCTTGACTAAATTTAAATAATACATCGTACTCAAAAGCTACTTGACATTGTCTGAACAATAGTAGAGTGGGTAGAGCTATGGCATTACACAATGAATTTTATTAGTATGCTAGACACACTGAATTTGAACCTGAATTTTATTTCTGGCACCACATATGGTTTCCTGAATCTGTCAGAATTTACCTGAGCACTAGTGAGCAGTATACCCTGAGCACAGCCAGGTGTTGCCCAAAACAAAAATAAAAAGAAATGGAACAAAGGAGGTTCTGTGTTAGTTGCAATATATACGTATATATCCAAGGTCAATGGAATATAAATAATGTAATAAAATATTTTGAAAGAAAGATCAAACCTGAACATGGTACTATTGTACTGCAATTCAAAATATTTTGAAAGAAAGATCAAACCAGAACATGACACTATTGTACTGCAATTGTATCTAGAGATATATATTCATCATATCTTTCAAAGATTTATTTTTAGTGATTCATATTTTAGATACAAGACTTGATAAATGTCTTAAATCCTTCAAACTTAATATAAATAAACTAAATATTTAATATAAATATTTAAATATAAATTTAATATAAATATTTAATATAAAATAAAATAAAACTAGAATAGAAACAATAAACTCAAAAATAAAGAATCCTCATTTCTACAGCTTTTTATTCCCACAAATTTAAATCCGGTGTATTTTATCATTTTCATTGTGCATCATTTCCTTTTATGTCCCTTCATTATTTCTTGGGGCACAGGTTTATTTTTGATGAATACCTATAGTTGTCTGTACAAATATTTTATCTTTTAAATCTGAGCTATAACTTAGTTTGATAAAGACTTTCTTTTATTTTTTCTTTCTGTACTTTGCACGTTATCAAGATTTTCATAAAATATCCAATAGTTTTTTGATATTTTTTAAATGTAAATCTGCTTCTGCTACAACTTAAGAAAGGATTATGACCATAGCTTTAAATTTCCCTTTAGACAGTTTGTGTAGTCTTGCTGTATATAATCTCCAAACTAGGGAGTTCTATTGAGTCATAAGTGTGTGTGTGTGTGTCTGTGTGTGTGTGTGTGTGTGTGTGTGTGTGTGTGTGTGTGTCTGTGTCTGTGTTTGTGTGTGTCTCAAAGAGGAAGGGAATGACTTGGACAGAAACATAGATATGGTAGTGGATGAGGAACCCAGAGTATATGCTGGTTTAAACTCAGGCTGAAGCCTTGGTTCAGCATTAAGCACATGGCTTAGGTCTGACAATGAACCAAAAAGGGAACAAAGAAAGCAGCAAAGCTATCTAGAGCACTTACTTTGCTTTTGTAGGTTCTCAATTTGCTTTCTTGCCAGCTTTCAAGTGTGGACCATCAGAGGTTGGATTTGAGGTTCTTATCTAGTGGTAGGTCTCTCTAGACTCAGTGGTCCTCAAACTATGGCCCGCGGGCCACATACTGTATTTGTTCCAATTTTGTTTCTTCACTTCAAAATAAGATATATGCAGTGTGCATAGAAATTTTTTCTTAGTTTTGTTTTTACTATAGGCCGACCTCCAACAATCTGAGGGACAGTGAACTGGCCCCCATTTAAAAAGTTTGAGGACCCCTGCTAGATCATAGTTTTTGACTTTCCAAGTAGCTTTCTAGTTTTTACAGGTGAATGTAACTCTTCATAAGTATATGCTTTTAGAGTCTTTTGTTATGAAGATCAAATTTCAGTATGATTACTACACCTCTGTAAGTAAAATAGGAAGAAGTCACCAAGACTGTAGCTTTCACTTTTCTGATATCTGTTTATATCAATTTCTTGGTTTCTGTTCTAGTGATGTAAGTATTAAAATACATGATTTTGGTGCAGTGTATTCTGTGAATATTTCCTTATATTCAGGATAAAGTTCCATTCTTTAGGGGCTGCTTCATCATTGTACTTTCTTGCTTTCTGTGTTGTTGTTTTGTTTTGTTTTAATTGTTTTTGCTTATTTATTTTTTCCTTTTCCCAAAACCCACTCTCCATTTTTTATTCAATTGGACAATGTCCTTCTGTTCCTTGTTCTAGAGATACTGTTTGTTGGGATGTAGATTTCTTCGGTTCATTGTAGGCGTAAGCACATGATACAACAAATTGGTTATCCTGGATCCATTGATTGCTCCAGTTGATTTTCATTTGGCAGACATTTTTGACATTAATAGAACATCATTATAATTCATCTTCATCTTCCAGTTAACTAAATATGGTTTATATGCTGGGTTATTTTAAGACAATTAACATATCAGAAGAATATCAGTAACCATAGTTTATATTATTCAAAACCATGCCTAATATTTTATAAAAGATCACACACAATTACTTAAAATAGAAAATAAGCTTCATGACTTGTCATTAATATTCTTCAGTATATTATTTTTAAGAATATTAATGTTTGGGGCCAGAGAAATAGCATAGAGTTAAGGCATTTGCCTTGCATGCAAAAGGTCGGTGGTTTGAATCCCGGCATCCCATATGGTCCCCTGAGACTGCCAGGAGCAATTTCTGAGCATAGAGCCAGGAGTAACCCCTGATTACTGCCAGGTGTGACCCCAAAACAAACAAACATAAGAGTATATTAAAATTCACATAATTCAATTTACTATAATAAATTAAAATTGAGGACTAAAAACTTGTAACAAAAAAGATAGGAAAGGGATTTTAATTTTCAATTAGTTCATAGTTCATTAAGTAGGTGGCTAATAAAATGTAGCAGTATGAGTTGTTATCATTGAATCTATTTATATGAAGCCCTCCTCAATCAAAACCTTTCAATGGATAAAAGAGATGTAAATTCTCTTTAGTGGAAAGAGTCACTTCAATTAGATAACCTATGTAGGGTATTTTTAGAGTCGAAGACAGAAGGAAGTGAAAATACTGAAACTGAAATTTAATTTGCTGTTGAACTAAAACTCTAGCTTCAATTATAAAAATATGCATGTTGAGGATTGATATAAATCATTAAATTACCAGAGCCCTGAGGGAAAAATAATTTAATAAATAATCTTTACAAAGACACATATCAATTGCACATCAAAAAATCTGAGAATGAAAATCTATTTTATATACACCTACACACAATTGATATTTTAAAATTTCAGAATTGAGGGGCCGGAGCAGTGGCGCTAGTGGTAAGGCATCTTCTTTGTCTGCTCTAGCCATGGTTCAATTCCACGGTGTCCTATATGGTCCCCCAAGCCAAGAACAATTTCTGATCGAATAGCTAAAAATAACCCCTGAGCGTCACTGGGTGTGGTCCAAAAAAACAAAACAAAAAAAAGTTCAGAAATGAAAATGAATCTGTAATTTCTCTATAATCAAACGTTTAGAAAGTTAATTCTCAAATTTTAATATTCACAGGTATTCATTAAACTGATTTCGGTTTCTGGTAAACCTATCATAAATTAAATTACAAATTAATCAATAATGAGTTCTTTCTAAGTGCTATTTTGTAGCTCATACTTTGAGAACAAAATATATTAATGATACAAAAGTTAAATATGGGGCCCGGGAGATAGCATGAAGGTAAGGCATTTGCCTTTCATGCAAAAGGTCAGCGGTTTGAATCCCGGTGCCCCATATGGTCCCCCGTGCCTGCCAGGAGCAATTTCTGAGCATGGAGCCAGGAGTAACCCCTGAGCACTGCCGGGTGTGACCAAAAAACCACAAAAAAAAAAAAATTAAAAAAAAGTTAAATATGTGTTTGAATTTTATGCACACCATCATAAAATATAATTATAATATATTGATAATACAATTAATAGTTTATAGAACAAATATATATTTATATAGTATATAGTAGAGTATCACAATTAAGATACGTTTTTATGGTGTGGTATTTGTGCCAGGCACAGAAGTTCCCAGGGCTAATTCATGGCCTTGTGCACAGATAACCATTTCTTGTAGGTGTTGGATGATCATAAGTGATACCATAATTTTTTTCCCTGTAAGGATGTGTGCAAGATAAGCATTGTAATACTGGGTTGTATCTGGCCAAATTATCATCTTAGTGCTGGATGCTTATTATTTGCTTGCTAAATATGATATATCACACATTTCTGTCTAGTAGATTATTTTTCCTATTGAGTTCTATGAGAAAATTTATTATTATATCATTTGGAATGGTGAATGAGTTGAAATGTATCTGGACTCTCTTTGAAACCAAGTGAATCTTTATTTCAGGGAGGTACAGTTACATTTAGCTGCCTGACTTACATCCTTTATTTTCTCACAAACTCTGTGTCAACTTAAATGCAAAATGAAGGGTCTGGGGAGATAGCTTGGGGGTAAAGAATGCATTCCTCTTATGTAAAAGGACCTGTATTTGTTATCATCATACATGACCCTCAAGTAAAGCAACCTAGCCTGAACCACTGAACCATTAGGCTAGGGCAATGGAAATATATGACCTTGTTGGTTGAGTGTCTCTAGGACAAGTCTTCCAGTTCCTTGAACTAACTTTTGCACTCCCCCAATGAAAATTAAGTAAAACTCACATATTCCTTATATAAATCTGACCAGAAAGATATTACTATGTACAGTAATATAAACTCCTCTTTATCACAGAATTACTTAATATCTTAGAAGCTAATATTTGCTCACATAGAAATGTCTTGAGTGAGTACTATTGCAAGAAGCAGCACTTGTTTTTGTATAGCTGTCCCACATGTTGTGCAAAAGCAAGGATGAGAAGCATTTTATTGAAGGCCCTGTATTTGTGTTAGTATATACCTATAGGCATGTGACTATATAAAATAGAGAAGATAACTAGACCAGTACTTATGATAACTGGAATGAGAATTCCAAAAGTAATAATTTTATGGAACATAATTTAGCAGAGACAGAGATAAGTGAAATAGTAGACAGTAAATAATCAAAAGAGAGAGACAAGAGAGTTACAGAAGAAACTTCAAAAGACTAATTAAAATCTTCCAGATATAGAGAAAGCAGACCTTCAAGCAGAACCATGTAATGCATTAAGAACACAGACAGTTAGAGGAAGAAGACTAGATGTAATCTTAGTACAAGAGAAACAAGCCTCAATACAAAGGAGGAAATTGATTTCACATCAGGGGAAGAACTGGGCCTCTTTCTTTGGTCTGTAAATAGAAAAAGAAAATATAAAAGGATTTTAATTTAGTACACCAGTGGTTATGTTTGGAGATGTGCAAGATTCCATTTTTAAGATTTTTTTTCAAGAAATGATTTGGAAACTTATATTTTGGGATGTATAGCATCGCTTCTTAAGAAACATAAAAGGAGAGAAATTATTTCACCTTCTCAAAGCATTAAAAATCTCAAAAGTTAGATCATAAAGCAGAGTTTAAACTGTCTTTGAAAACAAAGAATTATAGAGAACAGAAATGGACTCATAGGTCAATATTTATATGTATCTGAAAAACCTGAAGGGTATCTATTTTGTTGCAAGTACCTAACAATTTGTAATACACTTCACTTTCACATATAATAGCAGTAGGGCGATAGATAAGAAAATAAGGGAGGGCCGGGCAGTGGCGCTGGAGGTAAGGTGCCTGCCTCGCCCACACTAGCCTAGGAAGGACGGCGGTTCCATCCCCTGGTTTCCCATATGGTCCCACAAGCCAGGAGCGACTTCTGAGCACATAACCAGGAGTAACCCCTGAGTGTCACTGGGTGTGGCCCAAAAACAAACAAAAAAAATAAGGGGCCGGAGAGAAAGCATGTAGGTAAAGTATTTGGTTCGAATCCCGGCATCCCATATGGTCCCCCGTGCCTGCCAGGGGCGATTTCTGAGCATGGACCCAGGAGTAACCCCTGAGCACTGCTGGGTGTGACCCAAAAACCAAAAAAGAAAAAAAAGAAAAAGAAAAAGAAAATAAAAAACAATACTTTACATATATTTCTCATTTTGCTGCAATAATTTACAAAATTCACTTTTTAAAGTTATTGTATCTTATACTTACAAGGTATATACATAGAATATAGAATATATATCATACTATGTAAAGTATATAATATGTGTGTATATGTTATGGTCAAATAAAATCTATCATCAAAAGAAAATACATTTGGATCTAATTTTGATATATCTTTGTTGCAGAGTACATTGAAAAGGATATAAAGAGAACACTCAAGAAAAGGAGTAAAATCAAGGGCTTTAAAGAGTATAGTAGATATTCCCAGCTGTAGATTTGTTCAGTGAAACTTGTAACTGGAAAAAATAATCAAAGGTGAACTGGAGCAGAAACAACAGAAATGAAAGTGCAAGGAAAACGCATTTATATTGACAATGTCAAGAGGAAAAAAGAGAAAAAAGCCACCTAAAAATTAAAATTCAATCCACAGAAAGTTAAAGTCCATTTACTCATCAGTAAGCACTTGCTTATGAGTTCAATTTTGTCAGGTACTATGAGATATAACTTTGATAATATATAATCACCCATTCTCAAAATACTTCCAATGTTTTTGGTAACAGTTCTCCAATGACAACCATATACAATATTTGCCACACTCTTTTATTCCACTATATTGGGTCTTAGAAGTACTTTTCTTTGTAGTGTTCTACTAATAAACATATGCAATCATATAACCACTTTGTAGTTTACTTCTTACAAAGAGCATATGTTCTAAAATTAGACTAATTGGACTAGAGCTTCATGTACTTTTAGGTATTTACCAAGGATAAACTTAAGTATTTACTCATAATAAATATTTAATAAATGTTTTCTATTCTTAGGCTATTTAATTCTCAGAACAGCCGGAAGAGATTTGCCCTCATATTACCTTCAGACTAAATGAAGGGAAGAAAAGGAAAAGTGAGAAGAATGAATTTACTAATAGTTCTAAAATTCATATTTGGCAAAGACTCCTAAGGACTAGCCTCCAGATCTGAACATTGGCATGATATCACAGTTGATCATTGTTGTCTATATAAATTTGTTTTTAAGGGCAAAATAAAATATTTGATACATAATAGCTACTATTATTATTAATGTATAGTTCCTTTATGACACATTTCAGTTTGTGTACTTGTCAATGTTAGTTCTGAATCAGTGGATGCCTCTCTGTAACATCAAAAGGCCATTATCACTTCAGTCAAGCAGCCTATATAATTAGTTTTCTGTCAGAAATGCTTTCCTCCTATTACATCCTCAGATATGTGGATATTACCTGAATTAGATTTTGGTAGGTTGAGATTTTCTTCTCAGAGAAGCTTCCTTTGGGTGTCCTGTTTCTTACGACTTGTTGATTTCTCATAACCAGCACCTTTCTAAGCACCACTTTCTCTTCCATTTGTTCATTTGTACTGTCTTTTTAAGAAATGTGAATGCTACTCTTGCTCAGAGCTATATCCACACAAGATAGGAGCTCAGCAAATAGTCCCTGAATAAGCAAAGTGAAGTGGACATTTCCTTATGCCTTGTTGGTATTTCATAATGTTTAGTTCATTTCATAAAGTTTAGTTCATCACTCTGCTAATCTATTCATATAAGTTCCAAGCCAAAATTTCCATCTTATAAAAGAATACTTAATTTCTCCATAGTCCATTCCTTCTTCTCCCTGAAGTATGCCATACTTAGTAGCAAGAATTTCCAAATGATTCATATAAAGTGAAACCATCTTCTCTTGTTTAGATACTTATAATAGTTGTTTTACATATCAAGTCTGGACAAAAGCCTGTAAGACATTGTAAAAGATATGGTGTAGTACAAATAAAAAACTTAATTTGGAACACAAACAAATCAAGTTAAGTAAAACACAAATACTAGCAAAACTTACAAAAGAAAGCTTAAAAATATGGAATATTGTTTTATTTTGTGTCTATAATCTCCTTCATTTTTTTTCTGTGTTCCTTCTCTTACATCTTTTTCTTTTCTGGTTACCATCTCCCTCACCTTTTATTATTCCTCTTTTTCTTTCTACCATCTCTTTCCCCCATTACTTACAAGGAAAAGGAAAGATGCATATTTTATTATGTGAAGACTCAGAAATTGTCTTTAAGTTAACAAAATAGAGGGTTTTGAATAATCTCTTCAGAATTTTTCAAAGATAAGCAGAAAAGTAAATAACTTTTTTTGACTGTAATCTCCTATGTCAAGTAGATGACACCTTATACAAATTTTGGCAATTTTTTTCTGTGGCGTTAATGAATATTTAAGCTTTTTTGTAAAATACACATGCTCTAGCTTCTGTTACACCTATTTAGTGAAATAAAAGCAAAGTACCTCAAAGGATGAGAATTTACTTATGGCCTTAAAGTTTATTCTTTAGAGGTACTAAAGAAAGCAGCTATTCAGTTAGTATTCCATTAATCACAGACTTCTTAGTTTTACTTTTCCACTGCCCTTAGATATCTGTCCTTGTCCTTCACCTAGATGGCATACGGCTAAATATTTACTAACCTAAGATAAGGTAAATAGTGTCCACATTACTATCAAAGTTATTTGTTTCACCATCAGTACTCATGATCTCAAAGAAAATTTCTCTGTGAAGAAAAAACTATTATGAAGGAGATAGCCCTGATATCCAAGTTGGAACCATGATGGTTAATTTAATGAGTAAGTTTTTTTGAGGCAATTGTAATATTGTATCCTCAAAAATAATTATCGCCATTGGTATCACACAATTGAAAAAAATGGTTGTCATTGTAATTATTAATTTTCAAAATGGAGAATTTTACCATGAAAAATAATTAATTTTATCAAAATGGATTAGACAGAATAGAAATTCTAATGAAAAATACTTTCATAAATCTTGAGAAGATTAGCAAATGGATATCACTTTTATGTTAAATAGATTTGCATAAGAACGGCTGTGAGTGATTCAGTCTGGATATATTTTATATTGCTACCTGAACTTTAATGAAAACCACTTGATATAGGATAAAAAGCTTAAAATAGAGCATGTGGTATGTAAAATTAATAACATAGATTCTATTTGGAAAAGTACAAAAACAATAGAGATTATTAAAAGTTATGACAATGGTAAAAAAACCAAATATTTCATTTACCACTTCTGTCACTTTTGCTCATTTCATCTCAAGTCATTCTACAACTTTTAGATAGGGACTAATAAAACTTTTGTCCAGTTAGCAAAGAAACTAAAATAAAATAGTTTGCCCAAGGATACTCAAGGAGGAAGTAAATAAACTTCCTCCCTGATAAGGAACTCAGACTATTTTTCAGACAACGCACTCTTTCAAAGATTATTGTATACTTAAGTATATTTTTAAAGCTCTAATTAAAAAAGGATGTAATTTATCAGACATCATCATCTCTTTTCAATTTTGCTTATGTTTTCTAGTGCTAACTTCTTCAGAATTATATTATATATTTAATTTGGGAAATGCTTATATAATTTATATACATTTTAAAGTATAATACTTTAGTTTTAAATATTTCATTATACACACATTCTTGTGAATACTATTTTTTTAATAATGAAACTAATAGTTTGCTTTTTAAAACCATGTTTTCCCTTGAACACATATCTTGTTTGGATGTCACTGTTTCCTTAATTGGTTGCTACCACTCTCTTTTTTCTTTCATGTTTTATAAGCAAATTCTTACATAAATAATACTTGAGCCCCCACCCAATAAACATTGAGTAAACAGGATACTTACAAACTTGATGTACTTTGAATTTAACCTATTTTTAAGTATCCTTTTAAGATAGTTTTTATTTTTCTATTCTTGTTAAGAATACTAACTTTTAGTCAATTTCTTTTATGACTTTTTTTTTTCAGTTTCAAAAATCTGAGGGCTTATTTCTTGCTCTGTATTCAAGGATTACTTCAAGTCAGGCTCTCCAGGTCATATGGGATGCTGAGAATTGAACTCTGGTGAGCCATGTATAAGTACCTTACTACCTATATCTTTGGTCCCAATGTCAATTTATTATCATATAATTTTATTGGATAGTTGAATTCTGAACTTTTGCTGATGAGATCATCCAACAAGACTTGATGCTTTAATGTTTAGGACCTGGTGATATAGTGCTACTCTGGCCCAGGGGTGCTGGCGACCACCAAGAATACAATAGCAGTATAAGAGGAAGGGGCTTCTCAGAGCAATACTCCATAAATTTAGGTGCCATAACATGTCAGGGCTCATTATGTCCCTGCACATAAAGAGTTAGCAGCATATAGCCATTGAGCTATCTGATTAGCCTCTATATTTTTCACTTTTGTAGTAGTAATATTCAGTTATGGTCATGAGCAATTTCTAGTATGATGTTAGGGATCATGGGAACAAATTCAGGCCTCTAGACTGCATGCATATTCTTTCAGGTAGGTTGCCAGCTCCAATAAGATACTAACTTTTTTAAAAATAATAAAAATATTTCCCCTTGAAAATATAAGAATAAGGTACTTGCCATGCATTTAATTAATACTTATTCAATCCCTAGCACTTAATATTGTCACTTTAGCACTACCAAGGATGGCCATTGAGCTTAAAGACACAAGTCTTGAGCACTGCCAATGTGTCCTCCAAATAATTTTTCCATACATTCATAAATACTTTTTGTTTTTCACACCACTAATACAGTATCACATGTTAGAAATATAAATCCATTGATTATTATAATTTGATTTCTGGGAGTCATGCACAAACTTATTTTATATTAAATATAATATAATAAGTAAATACACATATGAAGAATATATACTTTTTTCTTTTTTTCTTTTTATTGGTTTGGGACAATACCCAGTGGCGCTCAGAAGTTACTCCTGGCTCTACATTTAGAAATTGCTTCAGGCTCAGGGGACCATATGGAATGCAGGAGATCAAACCCAGGTGTGTCCCAGGTAGCCGTATGCAAGAATATATTCTATAAATAAATATTCATGTTATATGATTTTCAAAACACTAAAATTTCACCTTAAAAAGGCTACATTTTATTGTGGATAAGCTATGCCAGACTAAAGTTAATTAAAAATGTATAATGGTGATTTATATCATACAATTAAAGCTACGTTTTATTATAAGTGTGAAGACTAACTTTTATTTAAGCCACTTAGTTTATTAGAATCCCTGACTCTTGGGGCCAGAGTGGTGATGTGAGCTGTAAGGTGTCTGCCTTGCCCACGCTAGCCAAGAACAGACCGAGGTTCGATTCCCTAGTGTCCCATATGGTCCCCCAAGCCAGAGCAATTGCTGAGCACATAGCCAGAAGTAACCTCTGAGTGCCATTAAATGTGGCCCCAACATAAACCAAAACAAACAAACAAAATTTCCTGGCTCTTTATATAGATAAGGTCCAGTAATGCAAGTAAAATCATCACTGTCACTTAGATACTAAGCATTATGATTAAATTTTAGTTTACATGCAGAAAATAAAAAGATGGAGGTGAGAAAGTGTTGAGCAAGTAGTTATTTCTAAATACACAAAACAAGCAAGTCAGGTTGACAAGGCCTCATATTCTTCACTTATGTTACACTAAAAAATTATCAATGAAATCAAATTTGCTAGTTCAGTTTGACAGAAGCATTCAGTGGAAGAACAAACAAGTAGTGCAGAATTTGTTGAGGATTGATTTTTATGATTGATTTCATAGATTCATTTATGAATCAAAAATTCATTCACTATTGATTTTAGAGATTCAAAGATTCAACTAGGAGGGATAGATGTAATCAAATTAATAGCACTAGAATGACAGCAATAGTGTCATGGCATATATTAAAATTACTAAATGTAGTCTATTAGTAATTGATGGTGATACAGTTAAAGCCAATATTGAGTCCAATTCTCATCTCATTTGGTCTAAGCATGGTTTGCACCCAATGAAATGTTTGCATCTAAGTCTACTCCAGGCACTGACTTCTATCCCTAACACATTTGGGAGTGATCCTGAGCACAGAATAAATCTAAAACACTGTTGAAAATAACACCCCAAACCAGCCCTACTTACCAAGAATATTCCTGACATATGTAAGAATCTTAGGAAAAGAATTATTAAGAAATACCCAGAATTCTGAACAACTTCATGTATTCTGAGAATACTTATTTTTAAAATAGCTATTTGAGTTATATCCCAAATTCTGATTTAGCATATATAGCAATGATATGTTTAGCCAGTTACTAAAATAAGGATTGAAACTTAGTTTGGATTTTCTTATAAACAAATAAAAAGGAAATGCCAATGGTTGGTATATGACCAAGTGAGGGGATATTTACTAGAAAGTGTACTAATTAATGTTTCTGTCCATGTAACTAGGAGAATGGTATGACACAGGGAGCTACAGAGGAATCAAAAGATTCCCCAAGGGCTTGTTATTTTTATGAGTCCTTTACTTCCTACATGACATTCCTTTTGCTTGACATTCTTTTTCTTAAATCAAAATGGGCTCTCCTCTAAATTGGATGGAAAAATCAAGTTTTCATTTTGTGTTATGCTCTTTGTCCTTTTTCACTTAGACTCTCTACATTGATTTTCGTAAGGCACTCACCACAGCTTCTGAACTTGAGCAGTTTCTGGGAGAAAAAAAGGAAAATGAGTTCGCTTGTGAGCCCAGTTTCTCCCAGCCCTTTGCAAACTAATTACTGCATCTGCAGTACAATGGCAAGGGGAACAGAAGCGAACAGAAGGTTAGGAGAGGCAATCCGACAGCATGCTTCTGTCTGCACAACATCCTGGGAGCCAGGATGCTGCCTTATCTTGTGCTGATTACCCCTGTATACAGCATGCAGCCACTAGTCATTAAGTCCTTGAAGAACTCCAAGTGTAATTTGGAGTTGCCTGTGCTGACTCTTCTAATGGCATCCTAGGCCATTAAGCAGTAATTTGTATTGTTCTGCTTGAGCAAACAAAGCCACAGAACTGTTCCTTAAAGAGAAAAAGGAAAAAAGACTAATTTATGGACATATAGACAATGGAGGACCAAGAGTACTCAAAAATACTGGCAAGCTCAGTGCAAAGGAAAATATTCGCCCTGTATCTAAGGGTTCAGAATTCTTTGTGCCTTTTGACTGGAAGCAAACTCTAGCCCTGCTCTAATGAGGTACTTTTCTCTTAACCTATGTGAAACCACTGACATTTGCCATGTTGTGCAGCTAGATCAAAAGTGGCCTACAAGCATGTATAAATGTTTAACACCCAGGTTCTCGACTTGACATTTTCTTGCTATCTGGCAGCTGCCTGATTATTTAAGGATTACCAACAGTCATTGGGAATAGAGAAAGGTCCACCTGTACTAATCATCGGTTTTAATAGGATCAGTGTTCACCTCTACAGTTCTTTTGATTAGCACTCTTAAAAGTTCTCTTTGGTCCCAGAGCTGAGTAGAGGAAAAGACATATTAAACTGCTCACTATCAAAAGTCTTACATTTGAAATATGACTGGTCAGTGTTTAAGTAGCCAGAGATAAATTCTATTTTCTCCTTAAGATCTGATAAGTATATCAAAATCTTTCTCTATAGGGAAGTACTGTATAATTTAAAGGTGTTTATAAAATCATACATAAAATGGATATACTGTGAAAATGTTCAGGTTAACACTGAACCTTAATTCTGCATGCTAATTACTTACCATAAAATTAATATAAATTCATATGATAGGTGTGCTAGTAGTCAGTGGAATCTGATTTAAATTGGGTCTGGTGTCTGAATCTTTATTTTAATATATGGACTTAGACAAGTTTATTTCTCTGAACCTGGATTTCCTCCACGTGGCATATAGTAAAATGTTAATTAAAGGAGTTAAAAGGATTGCTAAATGGTTCACTTGATACAGTAATAGCTATGAAGAAAGAACCATCTTCCATACTATACTATTTCAGATAGAAAGAAAATAGGTACATTATTATCAGTAATATAGCAAGAAGTAGATAATTATTAAAATAGTTTCCCAAATATTGTGTCTTAGGCTATATCTGGCCTTAACATTATTATTTGCTTAGGACTTTTCAGACACTGTATATAAGTTCAATTTATTTTTGCTATCACTTCCCCCTTCATTTCTTCCCATCTATTTAACAATAGAATTAAAGTATTCTATAAGTAAGAAGTAGATTTAGTAAGAAAAGATATCCGATTCCTTTAGTTCTGTTAATTATTTGATTTACAACAGAAGCCCGATAATCAGTTTCTCAAGTTTGTTTTAAGTTGCTGTCAAGAAGAAATTTATTTTTATTGTAATCGAGAATTCATATCCTGTTTCTTTGTTAGTTTCTGATATATATGTTGCTGTTACCATGATAGGTTGTTATAAAAAGCAAACAAAATGTGGTTTATAAAAAATATTACTAATGATTTGAATAATAAATGCGTGATAATTATTCTTACTCATTACATTTGTCACAAATCCGAGGTTTTTGTATTGTTTTTGCATTTTTGCAGTTTGTGCTTTTAAAAGGATGCATTTTTATATTATATAGATATCTGGCTAAATGACAATTGGGGGTATATAAGACACCAGATTTATTTCTACTCAAAGTAGAAATAATTATCCCATTTATCACTTTTGAATATATGTTTATAAAATGTACTTATAGATGTTTATAATATTAAAATTCCAGTGCTTTTTATTATTTGGGATTTTGTAGTATCTTTATATACATGGAAATTTTTACTTCATAAAACAGTTATAGCTGAACATTTGTAGAAATAGATAGCAATGATAGGGTAGAATTTGACCATCTATCGAGTTCATGTGCAAAATTTAACTAGATAATAATAAAAAAAAAAGCACAAAATTTTGTCCTCACTTCTGGGAGAGAGATTTTAGTTCCAAACTCCATAGTGCTCAGGGCTTAAATGTAGTTTCATAGTCTGTAATCACTGATAGTAGCATGTGGGATTGATGGCATGCAAGTTAAGCCCCTTACCTGCTGTAATATTTCTTTAACCACCATTAAACTATGTATTTAGCTATTATATGAAAAAACTTATAACCTAGTGAGTGGGACAGTCTTGATTTAAAGAATTATTTACAAATGCAAATAGCAACAATAACAAATTAAAAGGTAAAAATAAAATTTGGGTTAGGCAAAAAAGAGAAAAGACTGACAAAATGCCAAAAAAAAAAAAAAATTAAAAAAGGGGTCCAGGAGATAGCATGGAGGTAAGGCGTTTGCCTTTCATGCAAAAGGTCTCGGTTCAAATGCCGGTGCCCCATATGGTCCCCTGTGCCTGCCAGGAGCAATTTCTGAGCATGGAGCCAGGAGTAACCCCTGAGCACAAGCACTGCCGGGTGTGACCCAAAAACCAAAAAAAAAAAAAAAAAAAAAAAAAAAAAATGACTGACAAAATGACTGAAACCTTTCATTGTGGAAAATATATTATCTGCTGAATGAAGAATGAAAAATAAAAACTTGGAAAAAAGAAACAAAAGCAAAAAATAATTTGGGATTGAAAAAGATAAAATTACTATGAAGAGATAAAATTAGACCATAATATAGTACAAGATAGGAAGAGGAAAATAGAAACCATGTTCATGTTGTATAAAATGCTAACATGAACTTGAGATTGATGGTCATGCGATATAATTTGAAAAGTACTTAAAGACACTGACATCAATGTTATCTACCTAATATAGGTATTATTCACTTGTATCTCTTATTGTTGGAAATATAGTTGAAGTTACAGAGAAAATTAAATTAAAAATGGAAAATATTATGATGTTCTGTGATCTTTAAAATTTTGGTCAAGCATCATAAACATTCTTATTACCAGTAATACATATCTAAGCAAATTTAAAAAAGAGCAAGAAATATTTATTTAAAATCTAATTTAAAATGTTGTAACATTGAGAATTGAGTGGTTTCTTTCTTTTATAAATCATTTACCATGAGTAGTTTGGTGATTGCTTTCTTGTCATATTACTATGCTTTGAACTGTAGTAATAATCTGGTGAATTGTGACAACCTCTTCTAGACATGGATAAACTTTTAGCATTTTATATTTTATACTTTCAATGTCTTGGAATAGAATTTTCCAATGTCGAATTTTCAACAGATGTCTTCTGGGACATCTTTATCCTTTTTTATTTTTTGTCACAATAAGTTCCTTAATTTATAGTGATAAGTTCACCTTTGAAGTTCCTCTAGCTTCATATCTGGAATCTCTTAACTGGTGACACTATTCCCATGGTAAAATTGCTCTTCCACAAAACCCTTTAGATTTAATTTGTTTTGCTTCTTACATTTTCACTTTTCATTATCTAATGTGCATTCATCTTTTCTGGTCAAGTCACTTTTTACATTGCTCATTTTAGTGAATAAAATGACATGTAATGCCTTTGCTGTTTATGTAAAAGAAATGGTCAGTCACAAATAAGTAATCAGGCTGTTGATCATAATGCATATGTGTTATTTTTGCAATAATTTGATGAACTAGAAGCAAAGAATACACTGTATGAAATATAATGAATGATACCAATCATTTCAACATGGATGTTTGGATCTGGCATTTTTAAAAGTCAGTGCCTATCAGAAATACTCAAAGAGGAACCAGAGAAATAACATCAGTAGGATGTTTGCTTTGCATGAGGTCAACCGAGAGGAACCTGGTTCAATTCCTAGTATCCTGTATGGTCCCCCAGCAGGACAGGCAATTTCTGAGGGCAGAGCCAGTAGTAATCCCTGAGCACCTCTAGGTATGGCCCCAAAACCAATCAAGAATAAAAAATTTTTTAAAAAAAATTATGACACATATTCTGTAAAATTGGGTTAATTGAAGATGATGGATAAAGAATATACATGTATATGTATATGTAAGTATGTCCAAATTACAATGAAAGATAAAATAAGAATTTATTTGTTAATTTATATAAACATTATTACAGAATATATTCTATTCCTATAACTTAATTCCAATTGCACAATGTCTATCCCTTGTTAGGGTTTGTTTTTACACAGGAATGAAAGATACAAACACTCAGTATATGGACAAAAAGGGTGGAGAATATCACTGAGAATCAGTGTTCTCATCTGTAACTGAAATATGCAACAGTTGTTCACAGCTCATACACTAGAGCCCTCACAAGGAGGAAAGAAGTGAAATCAAGTGCTTCACATCTTTTATATGATAGATATAGGTCTACGGACAGTTAAATTTAGACGAATATTCCTTTAAACTCAATCTCCTATATCTTCTAGATATTCATTAAAGACATGACCTCCATGTCTTTCACAGCAGGGAAAGTAAGAGCAGATAAAAGTTCATCATCCACTATGTACCTTATTATGACAGGGTAAACATCACTGCACTGATTCACTGAACAGTACTATAAAAATAAGGATGCCTGAATTTAAGGGAACCATATATTCAGAGTGAAGCCTATGTTAATAAAATGGGGAACCACAGATTTTTCAAAGTCATGGTCCATAAGAGAATCTTGGGAGTCATTTTATAATAAGATTTTCAGACATTTAACTTGATTCTTCAAGTTTGCTGAACATTTATAAAATGATAATAATGAGCATAAACATTATAGGACTCAGAAGAATTTTTTGGACTATATTTCTATATTTCTTTCCAAATAAGTTAAACAGTTATCACACATCAATAAGCATGATTGGTCTATATTAAGTCAAGTTATATATAGATATATATAAATATATATTATGTATTCCTTAATGTTTATACAAGTATAAGGCACATTTTGACAATATTTTGAAATAGACCTTCAGGCATATATAAAATATAAAAACTTATTAAAATATAAAGATGAATTACTATTAATATACGTTATACATAGAAGCTTTAACCTAATGCTTCACTTTCAGTGTCCATTATATTTCAAAGCTATCTTTGATAATTTTTCTCAATTCAGCAGAAATATCATATGCACTAACTTGTATTTTAAAATTAAAACCATTTATTCAGAAGATGAGAAATTAGAGTTATTACATGTCTCATACATAATTCTACCAGTCATCCTGGTAGCAATCATTTCTCTCCATAATATCGCCTTTAAAAAAGTCAATAATCTCTTCACAGTGGATAATAACTTACACGGTGACTGTGAAAAGAGTGTTCAACTCCTTTGTGCAATCAACCCAATGTCTTTTGTTAAGTATGTATGACTTCAAATCAGTGTAAAATGGCAGGCTAGCAGTTAAACAGTGCACATTGCTGAATCTAATTAATTCTACTATTTTATGCCAAAAATTCCATTAGTTTCCATTAAAGGTCTTGATGTAGTGCAGGCTCCTTTATGTTTTCTAGTTAAAACAATCAAACTTCACTTCAAATTAAGAATTATATTACAGAACTAAAGGAATGCTAGTGAGGTTCTCTAGCATTGAATACGTTTCTCCTGTATAACAGTATATTCAGTTCCTGTGTTAACAGTAAGAGTTACCTTGTAATAAATACATCAACTGGATACTTTAATTCATAGGGCAAAGGTCTCTGGGAAATATAGCCTTGGGTCAGTCCTATTTAATGTAATTTTATGGTAATGTTATAATCTGCTAGTGATGATGAAAGTTTTGCAAGGATTATTGAAAATATTAGAAGCAGTAATGTAGCCAAATTTAATATTATTGTTCCCCTTGAGATTAATAATACCAAGCTTCATATGCTTATTTAGGATGCTATAGCTAATAGTTCATTATATAATTTCAGACTTTCTTTTCATTGGTAACTAGTACTTGTGGTGAATTCGCAGTGGGAAAATCATCACCATCATCCTGTGTGATAGGAAGTAAATTAAGAAAACAGTGAGATGGTGTGTTGTGCAATACCTGGAAAACTTTTCAGTGCATATAAAAGATTTTTCTTATGCCCACTTTACTATTTATTGTATTTTTGCTAATTCCAATCTTCCTACATTAGTTCTGATAAAATCAATATGTAGACCCTTATAAAGGTATGTGTGTATATAATTTGCAATAGATTCTTTATGCCTATTTAATAACTTAAAACGCATGGAATTGGAGTACAGAGATAAGTTACTTGCTTTGCACACTACAGACTTAGGTTTGATTCCCAAATCCCAATTAATAAACCAGAAATGACCAGGGACTACATATAGTTTACCCAAAAATAAGTCCTGAGTATCTCTGAGTACAGTACCCTCAAAAGTAATAATGCAATAGTTTTACCTGCTTGGTTACTACATTAGGCTTATAATTTTATTTATCAATTGTCATCAAAAATTAGCTAAAAACTCATTATGATGAAGTATAATTAGCAAAGAATTGTTATAGTTTTAATTATTGGAGATTTATTCAATATTATTTCTAACAGTAGATATCTCCCCAATTTGAGCACATATTCTAGAGTGCATTTCTTTTGAGCTAATGATCATGTTTTCTTATGTCTGTGTGTCACACCAGGCTATTCTGAAGGCTTACTCTTGACTCTAACATCTAGAATCATTCTTGGTAGCATTCAGGGGACCAGTTGTCATACCAGGGATCAAACCCAGGTAGTCTGTCTACAAGGCAAATGATTATCTTGCAAAACTCTTTCCAGTATGATTTTGACTTTGGCCAAAATTTCAAAATGTTTTGTTGGGCTGAACAGTATTATTGAGAATGGAGAGAAAATATATGATTATAAACAATTAAGTTGGATTATACACTATTAATATGAATAATACATAGAATAATGGGAATACTTAGAAAAGGTGTGATACTAGAAAAAGGTGGTGATAGTACAGGTTAATATTATAATAAATAATTGCATTTACACATATTTAAATTCATTTAGAGATAATGCACACTATCTATGTTCAGGTGTTGGAATGAAACCCTTTCTATAGAATAGGCCTGAAGCTAGCTAAAATTTTATCTAATTTTATATTTCTCTTGGAATTAGATTCTCAAACTATGTAATGTAAATTGAGGGCCCAGTTAATACAATAATTAAACAGCATCAATGTACTCTATAAGATGAATTTTTCTGAAAGATCAATATTTTTATCAATATTTCTCCCAGAAATGATGTTAATTTTATGGATGGAATTAAATCCAATTGATTCAAAAGGAAAATTAAAATGTAGTAGGATGGTAATAAGCTTTGTGTTTAGCTCTATTTTGAAGTTGTGGCAGAACCAAATTATCAAATGCTAGTGTAATGCTATACCAAGAAAAGAAAACCAAAAGCAATAAATTAAATGTTATTTCACTTTTTCTTGTTCATCCATTTTTGCCAATAATTTACATAGTTCTTATAAAATATAGAATAACTTTTTCAGAATTTGAAGCTATAGTTTAAAATATGTATATCATATTTACATTAAGGAGAATTTTGAAATGTTTGATCATAGAAGTAATTTTCCTAGTGACTAGTAGAATGCATAGAGCTCTAAAACTCAGTAGTAATAAACTTGAATAAAATCATAAAACTATTATATATAGAATATGTGTATGATAAACTACTAATGATAAACTAGAATTTCAATATATAGTTGCCTATGTAGTGAGAATAAATGTTATCCTAATCTAAGAACTATAATAAAATTTAAAGTTTTTTTGTGTCTTTTTATTTATTCATTTCAAAATTTTTTGGCCACCCTAGCTGTGTTCAGAAGTTACTCCTGCTCTTCACTCAGTAATGACTGCTAGTAACCGATACCATATGGGATGCCAGGGATTGTACCAAATCAGACGTGAGCAAGGCAAATGTCTTACCTGTTGTACAAATGCTTCAAACTCTTAAAGTATTTTTTTATATTTATCTAACTATGCTTTGAGAATATAAAGATAGAGGAAAATCTATAGAATTACTGTTTTCTTCATATCTGTGATACAAATAAATATAATAAAAAAACAATAAATATCAAAAGGTAACAGGAAATAAAAACAGGTCTTTCGTAATATGCATATCTTTGCAAGAATGATGAAGAGAAAATTGAAGGGGGCAGACGGACATGGGAGATCATTGGGACAATGATGGAGGGAACCTTCCCTCTAGTGGGGGGTGCTGTGTTGGAATGCTTTATGCAAAAGTCTCAGCTATTATCAGTATTGTAAACTAAAGAGGGATAATGCATAATACTTAACATCCTTTCAACTCCGAGGTATAATTAATATTCAATTTTTAGAATATTCAGTATTTAATCATGACCAATTTCGCTACTGTGTATATCATTATGAGTAAATTTAAAAATTACTGAAAAACAAAAAAATTCAGACTGTAATTTATTTTATTTCCTGTGGTTGTAGCAATTCCATTTACTCCAGAAATTTAATTATAATTATGAAGAAAGACTAAAAAATGTATTGATCCCCAAATCCATTGTGAATAGTCGCGTTTTCTAATTTTTACTCCAAATTTTATTGATGAAACTTGATTTAAAGTACTGATGATGGAAGTTTCATGCATACAATATTCTAACACCATGTTAACCACCAGAATGTCAATTTACCTTCATCAATATCACATTACCTCTCCCATCCCAAACAAACTACATGGAAAGTACGCAGGATCTCATTATTTAGTCTTCTGCCACCTCTGCATAAAACTTCTAATTTATTTCATAAATATTTGACACATAATAATATTGATGCTAATTTTATAACATCTCTATGAATAAAAGAATATTATAGTTAAGTTTTTAATTTCTCATTAAATGCAAAATTTATGAAATTCAATTGTCTATCTAAATACTACTTTTTTATATGAAAATTTATTTTATATTAAAATAATTACTCTGACTTTATAATCCAAAATACAGTCTCTTGTCTGAAACTTTTCTTTTTCACTTATTCCTACTAACTTATCTAATAGTTCTATACTATGTCAGTTAAGTGATTTCAAGGTACAATTTAAAGGAATTAGGAATAGTCATGCTGTAATATATCACATCTTATCTCTTAAAATATGATCTATGAGAAAATAGAAGGATGTAAATAAAGTTATTACATCAATTCAGAAAAGATATAAAATTATTGTATGCAAACTGATTATTTTAATGAATAAAATGATTATCAGAATATGTCTTCCAAGTCTTATATAATCTGATTCTAAAATAAATTTGCATTTTAGAGTAAAATTAATTTTGATACAATTTTAAGTCTTGTATATATTACTAAAAATAACTATATTTATTATATTTTACTTTATTTTGTTGAAACTATTGTGATTTAAAAAGTTCTACATAGTTGGGTTTCGACAGACAATGAATCAGGTTAATCCCACCACAAGTATTAAACTCCCTCCAATAAGTTCCATGAATGTATCCCAAATACCACCCTTTGCCCCCCAAGTCTGTCAGTATAACAGGTCCCTTTAAAGTCTAGGTGGTTAGAGTTTGTTTCTTGATTCCATTGTTGTTGCCGTTGGATTGGATATTTAGCTCTGTCGGTTTATTATTATTTTATCATCATCATCATCATCATCATCATCATCATCATCATCATCATCATTGTCATTATTACCATATTTGCCGTCGTATAAGATGACTGGTCGTATTTTATAGTTAAACTTATTTTATAATTAAAACATAGGTTTAGGCCTATGTTCACTGTATAAGACAGAACGTTTCTGTGCTTCAACTGTATGTACCACAGTGAGCCAGCCAATCACAACAAGCAAAGGTTCAAAGGGTAGACTGTAATAGACTTCCTCTCTGACTCTGGCCCATTTCAGCAGGCTTTTGACAGTGTAGATTCGGGTCCAGAACATTGTCTAATTTGCATGCATCAAAAGCCTGCTTGGATTGGCCGAGTTAGATAGGCGGTCTGAGCAGCTTTGCAGTGATTGGTGCAGGATTGAGTTGGAAAATTCATTTTGTAGCAATATCCAGATGATTTTTGTTTAGTGGCATATCAAGACGTTTTTCGGGATATACTCGGCGCATAAGATGACTCCTGATTTTCGGTTGACTTTTTTTTTTCGTTTCAAAAGTCGTCTGATATACCAGCAAATACGGTATCTTAATCAATGCACCTGAGACCACTTGGCCCTAACCCCATTCTTTAATATTTATGCATCGCCTCCTCCTTTCAATTTATTTCCTTCTCCTCATTATACACAAGGGCAGGGTGTTCAAAATCATTCCCATTTAAATCATTGAATTCCTTCATCCAGTTATTCTAATTACTACATATAAATATCCTTCTTTCTTTACCTTTATCTGGCATACTTCATGTAACATAATATCTTCCAGGTCCTTCTATCCTGCTACAAATTACATAATTGCAGCATTACTTACAGCTATATAGTATTCCACTGTATATATGTACCACATCTTCATGATTCCCTTTGTGTTTTTGAATGTCTAAGTTGATTTCAAGTGATACCTATTGTATTGTGCTTCACTGAATAATAGTGTGCATGCATCCTTTTGGATGAATGTTTATCTGTGCTGAGGATAGATACCCAAAAGAGGGATTGCTGGTTCATATAACAGCTCTATTTTAAGTTTATCATGAATCCTTCACATTGTTTTATATAGGGGTTGGACTAGACAGCATTCCCACCAGCAGTGAATGAGAGTACTTTCTCATCATATCCCTGCCAACAAAGATTGTTCCCAATATTTTTGATATGTGCCATCCTCAATGGTTTAAGATGACACCTCATTGTTGTCTTGATTTGGATTTCCCTATAAAGTGATAATTAGCATTTTTCCATGTGTCTGTTGGCCATCTGTTGGTCTTTCTTAGTGAAATGTTTATACAATTCTTTTCCCCATTTTTTGATGGGGTTATTAGGTTTTGTCGAATTAATCTATGTGAGCACTTCGTATATTCTAGATATCAAAACTTTATCTTATGTGTGGAGTGCAAACTTTTTCCCATTCAATTAGTTGTCATTTAATTTTATTCCATGTTTCTTTCGTCATACAAAACTTTCTTGTTTGATGCAGTACCATTTTATTCAAATTTGATGCTAGTGCCCTTCCCATTGACATCCTACCATCAAAGAAAGCTTTGAGTTCTAAATCTTGGAGTGTTCTGTCTTTGTTTCCTTCATTGAACTTTATGGATTGGAGTCTAATCTCAAGGTATTCCATTTTGAATTTACTTTTGTATAAGGTGTGGGGTTTGATCAATCTTTAATTTTCTATACCTGATTATTCAATTGTTCAAACATCCATTTATTGAAGAACTGTCTTTATTTCATTTCAAGTTCTTGGTTTCTTTGTCAAAAATTAATTAATCATATAATTGTGGAATTATCAATGAGTATTCTTAACCAATGATCTGAAATAAAAATAACTATATTTAAATGGTCATTCACCAAAATATAATGAATATAAAATTTGTTTGTGAATACCAGAGAAAATCTAATGAAAAAAATTTTATCCATTTTCATGAAAGTATGATTATATTAAGCATATTTATCTTATCATGCAAACAGAAATCTACACATTTCTTAACTAGTAAAACCCTGAAATTTTTGCTAAATAACACATTTTAATAAAAAGGAATGTCTTTTACCAGCCTAGACAAGGTTATGAATTATAAAGTCCAGTTCAGTGGTGCCAAAAAACATTAGGTAAGTTTATATGTATATTATGTGTACATAATATAAATATGTACGTGTTTATGTTGCCCCCCACTTAGGGGGGCACACACCAGTCTAATTTTCTTCCAGGAAACATCTGCCAGAAGGCCCGCTTAGAGGTCTATTATGAATGAATCCTTTGCGTGGATTGCTGGAGATATTTTGTTTTATCCACCATGTGGATGACCCTGCTTGGTCTCTATAACCAGGCCTCAGTGTTTCTTTCTAAACAAAGAAAATACAGTTCCCAGAACCGCCAAAAGTCTCCTCCTGAACTCCTTTCTGATCTCTCTCTATCCTCCCACTACCTTGAAGGTACCTGGTTTCTCTACCTGTCTCTTCATATGCTAATTCTAGCTCTGATCTCATTGGTTCATTCCCCTTTTTCTTTTCTCCTGGCTATGCCCTCTGCATTCCTGAACCCTGCCTATAAATATAGGCCCATGTAAAAAATAAACTCTCTTTCTGGTCTCTCCC
>PVKC010001554.1:0-49525 GCA_004027635.1 Crocidura indochinensis
AAAATGGAAAGAAAAATAGAAGAGAGAAAAAAATAAATTAAAAACCCTACAAGCTCATTTGTGAAAATTATTGTATTGCCACTAAAGTCATTAATACAACAGCAGAAGGTTCAGTGAGCTCTTGTAGTTATATGTTCAACTTGTTAAATTGGGGTGTTCCTTTAGGGATGACAGCATCAAATAAATGAAGTTGCCCAGAAATTCAAAGCTAGGATACCATGAATTTTAAGGGCATATTTTCAGCTGCAAGGCATCCTGGATGAAGGCCTTTAGGATTGTGTTTGTGGGCATGGCAACAGCTGTCAGACTTTCCCAGAAGAAGTGAAATACAGGAGAGGTTGTCAACACTCATCCATAAAAGCCCTGGTGATATCAGTCCAACATCTGGCATACCTGAAGTATGGTCAGATTGGCATCCCCACAGAGTCGGTGATAATTATAGAGGGTCAGTGATATGGCAGGCTACCAGGGAAATGGTGATTTTAGGTGATGCAGGCAGCAAATGTGGCTTCGGCAAAGTGAAGGGTTGGCCCATCCACTCCTCCTGTGATGGCCAGCTTTGTGCTGTGCGGACCAGTTTAGCTATAATCTTTCATAGCTTGATGCAAATTTTGTTTGAAAAAAGACTGAGTCTATGGAGTTAATCCAGTTTGAGCATGGTTTGCCCTTTGCTTCTTGATTTAAAAAAATCATAAAAAGTTTTAAAGCATTCATTCAAGAGACAAATTTAGTACTGAGTGCACCTTAATATTAATAATTATTTATTACTTTATATATGAACATATATAACACTGTGATAACTGGGATTTGCTTCTTTATTAACTGGGTAGGGAAACTGAATTTGGAAGAACTGGTTTGTCCTTGAGTTGATGGTTGTTGATAAGGAGTACAAATCCATAAAGGCCTGGCTTTATTCTGCAATAAATTACATATTTAATTGAAATTATGCTGATAAAAGTTTTAATTGCATTGGAATTAAACACTCAATATCTGAGATTGTTTAAGATACCATGTTTTCCATAAGAACTCATTAAATAAGTTCAATGTCTGTCTCTTTGTTCCCCAAATTTGGTTCTTAACTAAACAAAAAGTGAAAGTTGCTATGTGTTTGATTTTTTTTCACCATCTCTTCCAGAACTATTTAGGATTCAAAAGACACCCATGTGGTAGTGGAACTTCACCTGGAAGTGAGTACTGATGTAAATGCTCCCAGCAATAACCTTGGTTGAATGCTGCACCGACGTCACACACAAACAATTTTCTGGCAGGGGGTGGAGCTTACCAGTACCTTAATGGGTAGGATCCTGTGCTCCTTGATCACCCAGTACTGAAAAAGGCCCGAGAATCTCTATTTCTCCTATTTTCTAGGTGATATTAAGCTGATATTGTTGATTTGGGGAACCTAGTTGAGACTTACTAAAGACAAGTGATTGACTTGCTCTATAGAATCTCTATAGAATTCTCTAAAAACTTAAAGCTACTAACGCAGATCTCTTACCCTGAAACTGTCTCATGTTCTCAGCAGTTATTTCTGTCCCTAATCTTCCCCTGGTCTTGGAAATGATAGATAAGTGACAGTATATTATATATCCTGTGCTTGGTTCTTGGGGCCAGGAATGGGAACAGCAGGTGTCCCCATTCCTGGTGTCTACTCCTGCCTCTTAGGCCTCAATTAATTAATTCTGAGAAACATTGAGAGAAAGGTTAATAACTTCCTATAGCTAGCTTAATTCCCAGTTTTTACCTCTCTAAAAACATCTTAGTCTCAATGCCAGAAAGAAAGTAAAGATGGTGAGTCACTTACCTTACCTATGGTCAATCCCAGTTTACCAAATATGTTCTCCAAAAAAATATGTTCTCTGCAAAAAAGTGATCCCCAAGTATAAACTTGAATACTACTGGATATGTCCCTACCTCTGATAAAAAATTTAAACTTGTTTACTTTAGCTCAGAAGACACTATAATACAAGTTTGCTTGATACACAATTATCTCATACTTTATCTGATATTGTAACCAAAGCTTGCAAGTCCTCTGAGCTATATAGATGAAGTGTCATAATCATTCTGGAAATGTGCTATAGTGGCAATAGTTTCACTCTGAGTGTCAAAGAGTGTAGGAGTGTGGGGGAAAGAAAAGGGAAGAAGAAGCCAAGGGACAGGCTGATAGTTTCATGATTTCTATAATGTAAAATGGAATGAGTTGGGATTACAGGGTGATAGCAGAGTGAGAAATGAGGCAGAATGGGAAAGTAGGTGAGAATAAAGGTGGCAGTTGTGGAAGTAGGGTCTTCTATGTTGAGCACAGAGAGTTATCCACCTTGAAGAATTATGAGCAAAAGGGTAGCCCTGTGAGATTTGTTTTCTCAAAATGATTATCCCAATCGCTTCAGAAGAATGCATTGGAGATCATGTCTAGAAGCAAAAATTTATCAGAAGGTACATGATGTGAGTGACATCATGTTTGAGCATTGCATTAGGACAAGGGCAGCTGGGACAAGAGAGAATCCCATGGTAGGAAAAAGGAAGGATTACACACTATAGTGAATGTATGTATTTGTCTCCAGAAGATTCATTTGCACAAATGAATAAAATGTAAACAAAAATAAAACCTTAAATAAGTGTAGAAATAAACAGGGCAAATAGAAAACAAATTAGGAAAAATAGCATGAGGCCATAAGAGAACTTTACAATGGAGCAGTTAAATCCTTAATTTTGTTGAAGGTAGATCATGAATTTGGCTGATTTTTTTAAAAAAAATATCAGTGAAAAGAAAGGCTCCTTCCATCACTTGATTCATAGAGCATGCAAAATAAAGGTACTTTGGCTGTTTAGAAGGAACATGGAAAGGATTGCTTCTGAAAATAATGGCATTTCTCTATTGGAAATTGGACACGGTTGAGATCCAAACAAACATCTCATCTCCCCATCACGATAGGGTCTTGTTTCTCAAAAAAAGGGTTCCTCTAACAGAGATTCAAGATTTTAGACTGAGAGGCTGTTAGTCATTTTCTTTTCTTCAGTGAAGAGCAGTACTGGTGGGCAGACACGAGGCCAAGCTGCCTGGCAGATATCAATCTTAACATGAAGAGGTAGATAACTTTCCCAGACCTAATGACAAAGTTCACTAACCAGCAGAGAGGCTCCAAAAGAGAAAAGTCCATACCCAAGCAGACAGGGAAGATGATGAGATTTCTCAGACAATACTAGTGATTGAAAGCTGAGCAAAAGGTATGGAAGAATGAGGCATCCTTAGCAAGTTGGACAAATTATTTAGTTTCATATATTAGATTTTGAAAAAAACAGAAGAGGCAGCTTTGGAGGTAAAGGGATAATAAAGAAAACAGTGCTCACATTGAGACCATCCATGCATTAGTATGATGTGCCTGCATAAACCCAGATGGTGATGTAACCAGAATGTTCTATGTTTTCATTTAAAATTTAATGTGCTGTTAATGGCTCCAGCCATATTCTCTGAGCCAACCCTGGAAGTTCCCTGGGTTGCCCTGGAAACTCATGGCCTCCTGAATTTCTCTGCCTGTGTGTTTTTGTCTTGCTCGAGTCAGACAGGGGGATATATGGGAGTCACTGTCCCCAGATCAATCATTAAACATTAATGCATAAGGTTCGGTGGATAAATACCAAACTTTTCCCTCCACGTTAAGCAATGCTTAAGGGTTATTCATAGCTCTCTACTCATGAATTGCTCCTGACTCATTTGGGAGACCACCTGTGGTGCTTGGGATTAAACCTGAGTGGGCCACATGCAAGGCTAACACCTGCCTGTTGTACTATTGCTCCAGACCCAGTTCTTGTTCTTCTAAGTGGACATTTTTTATTAAATGTGTTTTTTGCTATGTTTCATAGGGTGGCCAGCAGGACTGAGTCTGTCTACAAAGGGAATTCCTCCACCAGTGAGCTCTTTGTGAATCATTGACTCTTTGTGCTCCCTTACCTCTCTATTCTGCCCCTCTGTCATAACCCATGTGTACTCAAATCCTTCCCTGAGTAAAGTACTCACTGACTGCACATCCAGGTAATTCTTCTCAGATTTTGCTGTACAGAAGAATCTGGTTGAGAATTTCTGCTTGAGTTTTATCAGCGGCATTGCTCTCAGGAGAAGAGGGAAAGTACAAATGATAGGGAGAATAGAAACCTACAGTAAGTAATAATGTGGTCTCAGGTAAAGCCTGATCCTTTAGAGGTGGTGTAGTGCTAAGTACTCCACAGACTGGGTTCCACCTTGAAATCAGGAGCCACACCTTTGTGACACTGTGCTAGAAGATTGTTTGTAGGTTCGGGGCTGAGGTCAATGGAAGGTGACTAGAGCACACAGCTCCTCCAGCAAAGGCCCTCTTTCTTAGTCATCCTCCAAGTAAGTCTGCCATTGAAGGCTTCCACTGGACTTGGACTTTACTCCCAAGTAGCAGACAATTTTCAATCCAGGAGAGAATTTTGTTTGATTTGCTAAACATCTGCACTATCTGGCACTTAGATAGACACCATCACTGCCCTCTTCAGGTCCTCTTGTGTACCAAGCTGGTAGATTTTTTTTTTCTTTTATTTCAGTGGACCCTGCCAGGTATTATTAGAAGTTAGATGAAGTCAGTTCCTTGCACTCAAGATGATTTCAATCTATAAAGAGAAACAAACAGGAAAATAATTATCAAGGCAGCAAGGAAATCACGCTGCATAAAGGTAAAAGCAAACTGCTGTAGGAGCTTAGCCAGGAGATGGAGAGTTTCCAAGTGGAGACTGACATCGCTGGAAGACTGGATGAAAAAGCATTTTCCAACGGGTACTTAGACATCCTTTGAAAGATTTCACTTATGCTAAATTACCCTTTATACTGTGGGGCTCAGACTACTGTGAGAGTTTCCATCACCAGGAATGAATGTCTCATTTTTTCCAACACTCAACTCTTTATCACTGCCCCCAACACATGCTCTTAAAATTGGACAATTTTGCATTTGGCTGGAGTAATTATTTTCAGTTTCCTAAAAGTTTTTTTTCTCCTTAAACTTTAGGTGGCTCTTGGACTTTTTAGCTTGTTGTTATTATTCATTCCTTAATTATCCTCTACAGGGGTCTCAAACTCACAGCCCGTGGGCCGTTAGTGGCCCTCCGTACAACATTTTGTGGCCCTGCCCTAAAGGAATCTTATTTTGTTTTGTTTTGTTTTAGTTGTTTGGGTCACCCCCCACCAATGTTCAAGGCTTACTTCTGACTTTGCACTCAAGGATCACCCTGACTTTGTCTCCTGCGGCCCCCAGGTAAACTGAGTTTGAGTTGCTCTACAAGGTATTTATTTCATAAGGGACTTTCTAGAAAGACTTAGTACCTCATACTTTAATTATAAGTCAAGAATCTCTGCTGGAAGATGCAGTGGGGTCTGGACTGGAAATCAACTGGAACTCAGAATTTCTTTACTCTGTTAAGAGGTAGTAACCCTTGCTTAACTCCCAGCACTCTCCTTGACTCTGCCCAGCATGAGCAGAACCTCCCCAAGCCACAAAATTATATATATTATAATTTATGTATAATATATAGTTAATACATAAGTATCATAAGTATATACTTACAATATATATTATATAATATTGTTATATTATATAACATATACTATTATATAATATATATTCCCTATAGGTTCATTTCCAGTTTTCTGCCTGGATATGGTATATGGGATATGGATATGGGATAAGTAGAGTCTCTGTTTAGATCTTATTTAAAATCATTATTGTAGGGCAACCGATGGCAATTTGAGAATCTGTTAGGTTCCTGGCATCCCAGCCTACCCTCTGTCCAAGGAGAGGGATCTAGGAACTAAAGGTGAGGTTGGATTGGACTGGAGTCCCTGGTAAACTTGGGGATTCTTGAGTAAGGCGACACAGATTAAATCTTGAAGCTCCTCTCCATTTATTTGATCTCAGTGTTTCAATCAGCCATCCTTTACCTGAGTAGTTCCACAGACCAGAAGAAAATTGTATTTCCTCTTGAGTGAGTCATTCTTTTCACACACCCCAGATGCTACTTCAGAGCCAACCCCAAAGGCTCCCACTGCTTTGAAGCACCAGTGCTTCTCCTAGTTTTTCTCCAAGAACATCCCTTTTCTCTCATATCTCCCTTTTGCACCAAGCTTTCTTTCTCATTTACAGATTTATCTCTGGGCGAGGAGATCATGGAAAGAGAATGCCCAAGGCCAGATTCTGCCTTTTTAAAAATAAATCATTCTTTAATTGAATCATAATCAGATACACCATTACAAAGAAAGTTGTTTATGATTAAATTTTAGTCATATAATGTACAACATTCTTCACCAGTACGAAATTTCCTACCAAATGTTCTTGGTTTCCCTCTCTCCCTCCCATCACAATCCTCTCCTCTGCTTGCCTCTGTGGCATGTAGTCATCTCTCTCTGTCTCTCTCTTTCTCTCTCTCTTTCTCTCTCTCCCATTTAGACTCTGTATTTGAATTATTCAAATTATTGTTGCTGAAAGGGTATTATGCATGTCATTTTTTCTTTTTTTCAGCACCCAATTTCTTGTCCAGAGTGATCATTTCCAACTATCCCTTTCACAACGATCCCTTCTCTGCCCTAACTGCACTGCCCCACTAATTGCGGCAAGCTTCCTACTATGGACTGGTCTTTCTGAACTTCATATTTATTAATCTAACATAAAGTAGTACTTAGTCATTATTTCTTGAGAGGTAGCCTTATCAGATTATTTGTAGGCTGCCAACTTAAATTTCTAAAATAAGGTAAACTGAAACACAACCACTATTTTACTTGAGAACTTTGATCCAATTTGTTTTATCAAAATAATTTTGATTTGCATTCTTTGCGCTCTTATTATTTTCGATGAAAAGCCATTCAGAAATATATTAAATACATATACATGCATCTAAATATAAATCTGGCTTGAAATCTATCAAAAAGAATTATGAAAGATATGGGGATGGGAGGCAGATTGAGAAATATTAGGAAGTTGAGATATGCATTCTCTCTTCCATTCCATGGATGACTTTTCCCTCTTCAAAAGACAGAAGAAAAGAAGGGGTGAAATGGAGAAGTTCTTTCATGTTTAGCACAGTAATAGGTATTATTATATAAACATATATTAGGTCATTTAATTGCTTTAGTTATTATTCTCAGTTTCTCCCAGGAGACTGAGGGCCACACAGTTAATAAGTGATTACATGGGATGAGAGGCAATGAATGTCTGAGTCCCAAGTACATATGCTTTTGACCTCACTTCATCATCAGTCAAGTGAGAGATTTGCTGTAAAATACTGTAACACCTCAACCCAAAGTAGGAGGGTATTTTTTCCCCTGCCAGATACCCAATAATGGGAATCTCTGGGCAAGCAGGGCAGAGGCAATCTTGCCAACATGTCCACAGACTCAATATCTAATGCTTCATTTACCTGGTTTGGAGTCCTGTTGGTTAAGAGACCCATCTACCAACCTAGAGAGATGTAGGGGCCACACAGCGATGCCAGAGAGAAGTATGATCAATTGTTGCATATCTCCCTTTAACTCCCTATGGGTTTGTCCAGAACAAAAAAGACCTAGTTATGTGCTTCTGTCTTTTTGTCCAAAGTGGCACACAATTAACTAACTGGCTATAGATGACGACATCCCTCATCACACATTTCTGTAGGTCCTTATTCTGCCATACCCTTTTCAGACAATGATACCAACAGTCTTCCTCCTGCCTATAATCCTCTACCTATGCTCACTGGGAATATACAACTCTGGGGTGAGGCCTAGAAAGTCAGAGAACTTGTATCTAAATGAACAGAAGGATTGGTAATTTCTCAGAGCTCCCATTTTTGTTTCTTGTTCAACATAAGCATACCATGTTACCTCAAGAAACTGACTGATATATCTGGATCTCAATTTATCCACCACTATGTGTTTGGATTGAACCACCACAAAGGACAATATGTTATAGGATCTCTTGACCTTAAGGAATTTGACTAAGAACTCTGATTAGAAATCTCAAATTCCTGAGAATGGGAATTTAGTGGCTATCTTCTAGTGGCTATCTGCCTCAGTTTGAGAGAGGACATGAAAAAGGTGATTGAAACACCATGACAATACAAAAATAAATGCCAAATTTGATATCCAGTGAGCCCTGCAGCAATTAAGAGAAGCACCACACATTAGTCTCAGTTCTGAATTCATATCATGATGGAGTGCAAAAAGAAGGAGAAAGATAAGGTAAAATAATATAAAAATAGAAAAGGAGCGATCCACTTCAATATCTATACCAAAATAAAGATGTTAAACAATCAATCAATCAATAACTAAATATATATGTGGAAAATGATTATTTTGTGCTGTTTTTTCCTTTTCCACAGTAATTATTGGGGATATTATATATATATATATATCTCCTTTGGCCTAGGAGATGCAGGGTTTCTCCATCTCTGAAGTATACTGTCATGGGGTTAACTATAGACTCCTTGCATGATCCTTTACTCTCTCCTCGGTGCTTTCATGATGTATGGAAGACTTCTGCTTCATCATGGATGGTAAAATCAGTCCTCTGTATCTAGAGATCTTAGTGACTGTGCAGCTCAAGGAATGAAGCTTATGATGAAGGCTTTCTTTATGGTTCTAGCAGTTCTGCTTCTTCAATGTCGTCTTACTTCATCTTCTGTAGTTCGTGTTCTTGGTCATTATGTTGCTCCTAGGATGGAGCCTGGGACAGAGTCTTCCGTTATGTTTCTGGAAGACCCATTCACTTACAGTTGTCTCAGTCAGACCTCTGGAATTGGATATTTTGTTTGTTGAACAGATTGTAGACCGAGAGCTAGGTTAGAGCTATTTGCTGCTGTTGTTGTTGGTCCCAGGATGCATATTGTTTAGTCCTGGTTGTAACAACCAGTCATCTGTATATAGCAATCTTGATTTTTGCACAGATCAGAGGGTGACATGTCTTCTGATTTTGTCTTATCGTTGACTGGTGAGGAGGGATAACTTGCTCTTAGATCTAGTTGTCCCCATTTCCTCGTTGTCAGGTTACCAATTTAGAGCTGGCGTACATTGGCGTCAGAGCAGTATTATGAATGCCCTGGAGGGGACTTGGTTCCTGGAGCTGTTGTGGAGAACTCTGTCATTTCTATGTCTGGGATCCAGGAGTCAAGGCTGGATGATCGGTGCCGAATTCAGAACTGAGATTAACGTGTGGTGCTTATCTTAATTGCTGCAGGGCTCACTGAATATCAAATTTGACATTTATTTTTGTATTGTTATGGTGTTTCAATTACCTTTTTCATGTCCTCTCTCAAACTGAGACAGATAGCCACTAGAAGGACTCCACCCATTTCAGCATATTTTTAATTAATTAATTAACTTTTAATTATTTTTATTTTTATTTATTTATTTATGTTTTGCTTAATCTTTACCCCATTTTATTGCCTTTCTCTCCCTCAAACAAAACCACATAACTCGATTTATCTAGGTTAGACTCTCAAATAGAGGGAGAAACAAGGGAGGGCACCTGGACCAAACTGATGTATGATCACTGCTAGTGAGCTGGACAAAGAGGGGACCATGTACTCTAGCAATCTGGGGAGGGGAGGGATTGTGGGGGATATGGGTTGCAGAAAGGGAACAGGGAAGGGGGAGGACAAATTTGGTGGTGGGTATTCCCATGATTCAATGTTGATATGTACCTAAAATAGTAATGTGAAAGATATGTAAGCCATTATGATCAAAATAAAAAAATTAAATAAAAAAAAAAAGAAATCACAAATTCCATACTTCTAGGACCCCCCCAATCCCTGACTTTATAATCCAGACTCCTGAAAAGACTATATCTTGGGGCACAGCTGATATCTTAGGAAATCTCTTTCTTCAAGATTTATTCACCACCTTACGTTCTCCATAGAGGAGAGTGGTATAACTTCTTTCTTCCACTAGTTCCCACAGCACTTCCCTCACAAATAAGTTGTGTCAACTGTTTTCTTTGTCCTAGTTGACAAAAATAAAGTCAGTGGAAATGAAAATTGTTCTGTATGACCATTTGCTCCATTATATCTGTGAATACAGGATTCATATATAAATTCATGTGAGGAGACTCCAAATGCCAGGAAGGGAGAACTCACAGCCTTGGCCCTGTTCCTTCTCTAGCAACTCTCACACAGCTTGTGTTGCTCCAGTCTGTGTTGTTTCAGCAGACTGAAGAAAACCCATGCCCTGACCTATGTCTTTTCTCTGTGGGGTGTTACCTTCCCCATAAAATTAAGAGCCTATAATCCCTTTCTAATTCTTCCTTGTATTGTTCCTCCAGATTTAATGGGGGCATTAGTCACATGAACTTTAGCCTGGACTTGTTTTTATACAACTGGAGCATGACAAATAGATTAGAAAATTAGGCATGATTGGCAATCCCCCAAATACAATATTACAAACTAACTGTGCAAAATAATTAGTGTGGGAAATCAGGATGATAGGCAGAGATCTGGCAGGTCTCCATAAGAATGGAGGCAGCCCTTTTGCTGACTTCTTGTGAGTATCTGTGACTTTTGACTTCACCTTGTATGAAGCAAGACTTGGTATACAAATAAATGTTCACCTTACACTTCTGCTCTTGACCTGTAAAGGGAATACATTTGTAACATATCTGATCCAGATCCCATATTCTTCAGAGAGGAGTGGTCTTGGGGGGGGGCAACAGGACCATATCGGGGTCTCCTGAGGAAAGGAATGTGTTCCCACCTAAAACTAGAGCTCTGGAGGATAGACCAAGAAATGCCCCTCCCCTTCAAACTGAGAGTCATTGAGGACAGGATTCTATCTCCTTTCAGACTGGGGCTCCTTGTGGACAGGGCTATAGCCCTTACTAGCTATATAGGGTGTTGAGTGTAAAAGACTCTGTTTTGAGAGGCACATTATAGTAGATGAGATATACTTTAAGCATAAACAAATGTAATGTTTTTAGTATGATGCAAGGAAAAGGGAATTTCCATGTGCTGTGTGGTCTTAGGGCAGACCACACAGCTAAGGGGTCTTAAGCACAGAAGCAGGATGAGGGCTGTTAAGAGTGGCCCCTGAGTGTCACTGGGTGTGATAAAAAAATTAAAAAAAAAAAGAAAACGTCATGCTTCCAAAATAATTTGATCATAAATAACTTGGAAGGTTAAAGTCCCAGGAGTCCAAAAATATCTTCTACCCCCTGGTTTGCTTCTGACATCTCTCATATGAACTAAGGTTTTCTTCTATAGACCTTGATATCTTTTCCTTTATTTCCCTAGTATGTGTCTGCTCCATCCTATGCCATCTGTCCATCAGCGCACACACACTGTCTTTGACCAGAAAAATTGTCAGGGTACATGTTAGTAATAATAAAGGTAGACAAATCCTCAAGTCTAACTGATCACTAAATTTTGACTAGCACTTATTTTCTTTCCCTCTCCTAGATTTCTAAGAAGCAAATATATTTTTCCTTTTGCTTTCTAAGTCTGGCTTCCCTGAACAGTTATTATACACTCTCGGAGGTGCACTTTTCAGATGCTATTTTATTCCAAATCTCAAGTCTGTAGTCTTCAGCACGGATTCATGAACTGGTACCATGCACATGCATAGAAAGTTTGAAAAACACCTGCTTATTGCCTCAGTAATAATTTCTGGCCCACGGGCCAGTGCATAGGACAAGTGCTAGTCCACAAGTATATAATATTGAAGAACGCTTTAAGTCAGCGTTTTTCAACCACTGTGCCACAGCATGAGATATTTTCTGGTGTGCCATGGGAAAAAAATCCAATTTCATCCATAATATGTGGCTTCGGCATGATTGGTCTATTTTTGAGCCAAAGCACATGTTACAGACTATAAAAACTAAAGACAGAGAGAGATTCAGAGCTGTTGACGAAGAGCTACATGTGTGTCTTTCTTCGATTCCTGCCAGAATATCAGCTTTGTGTTCAGCCAAACAGGCCCAGGTTTCACACTGAGTAAGTAAACAGAAATATGAACAATTATAAAATACATTATTCCATAATAAAGAATTTATAAAAATAATTTTTGTGTTTATTTGATTCCTATTCAAGAGAATTTCTTTATATATAGTAAGCACAGAGTTAATTTTTTTTAACATTTTCTAATGGTGGTGTGCCTCGAGTTTTTTTTTTTTTTTCATTAAAAAGTGTGCCTTTGCACAAAACCATTGAACACTGCTTTAAGTTACTCTCTCAACAACCTAGCTTCTGGATTGTAAACTATCCCTTCCCCCAATGCTCTTACCTAAGCTTCCTTTTGAGATGTTAATTCCACCTGGATGGTCAGATCTGTCCACACCTGGAATGGGCAGGTGATTTTGAATAAAAAATAAGAGAGTCTGCCTGGGGAGAGAGAAGGGATAGCAGCCTAAAGGAAGCTACTAGGGAGCAGCAAGTGGAGAGAGCAAGAGGGAGCAGAAAGCTTAGCAAATAGCCATGTGAGGGAAGGCATATGGTAGACAGGGCTTTGGAATAAAAGCAAGCTGACTCCAATGACACTGTAACTGGAAGCTTGTGAATTATTTCTCCACCGTTATCCTGTGTCTTCAGACCCACTGGCTGAAGGGACTAGAGGCGCGGTGTCATGCCATGCTGAAGGAAGCCTCAACCAACATGCGGTCTTTATACTATATATTTTATATTTAATACATATAAAATATTTAGGGCCCGGAGAGTTTGCCTTGCAAGCAGCCGATCCAGGACTAAAGGTGGTTGGTTGAAATCCCATATGGTCCCCCGTGCTTGCCAGGAGCTATTTCTGAGCAGACAATCAGGAGTAACCCCTGAGCACTGCCGGGTGTGGCCCAAAAATAAAACAAACAAAATATTTGGATAAAAATTACATCCATCCTAGCTCCTCACTTTTATCAACGTTTTAGAATTCCAGTGGACTTGTTCCTGAATGTCTACAGGCAATAAATGGGGAGATGAATAAAGTTTCTACTCACAAAGCTTCATGCCAGGAAAAGTTTTGTACATTGTTGAAAGTTGGGGGCAGAATAACAGCAGGTTACCTGGACTAAGATTCAGTTTGAGGGAACACAGTTCTATCTTCAGGGAGCCTCATTCTAAGAGGAGACACAGAGCTGCAAAAAAGATCTTCAGGAATAGGGTTGCCAAAATGAACTTGAGTTGTAGATGTAAGTCACCAACTTCAGTGACTTAGCAAGAAAGTAATCCTCATTATAAATATTCATCTCACTTTCCCTTGTTCTTTGATCTCCTGGCACCTTCCTCTGACTGTACCCAATTAGAAGCCCTTACTGATGCAGTCTCTCCAGGTTAGTCTCCATAGGGGCAGAAGGGGTGAAAGGGAAGGATGTACATGTCAAGACGGAGATTGAGGTAAGCTTTCTTCTCCCCACTTTGCCCAGTTCCTGGAAACAGAAATATCTAGAAAGGATGCTTTCTGAGCAATCATTAAATGTAGACATTTTAAAATGCTGGCTGTGGCAAACCTTGTCTGTCAAGTCTCATGGTAGATGTTAACAATCCTGTGTTCTTGGAGCACAGTGCAGTTTTTCTCCCTTCACAGTGCCTAGCTTCAGGATCTGTTAAATGAGGAGTCAAAGGGAAAATAAGCTGACGAACTTGGACCTGCTCATCATAGCCATCCATTCCAGACCAGCATCTGTGACATGCTTTTCCATATGTTGTTGCATTTCCTCTTTCCACTGATTTTATTACCCCTTCCATCATCGTGCAGAGAAAGGAGACACAGTGCCAAGAGACTGCATGATTGGCTCATGACCACAGCATCAATGCCTGCACAATTTCCCCAAGCTAAAGTTGCTCTCTCTTCTGCTTATTCAGCTCACCTTGTGCTACTGGTGACCTTGCCTCATTTCCAACTTTGCTCTAGAGTGAAGGTAGTTGTGCCAATCTCTGGATGCTCTGCCATGCTCAGAACATAGCAGCTTATCAGTACTTGAGAACTAGATAGATGTTTGGGTAACCAGGTTCCAAGTACCTCCTGACCTTTGAGACCACAGAGCACAAAGCAGGGTTGAATATGGCATGTGAAGTCTTGTTGGCAATAAAGCATGGTAATTATCTCATTCAGGTAGTGTACAGTAAATCAGTAGGTCTCAGGCTGGTGGCTTAAAAGATATTAGTGGAGATATCTGTGCATTTTGTGAAGAAGAAAAGGAAGTTCTAAAAAAATAAAAAGAAAAGAAAATAGGTGGGGGTGTTACTTAGCAAGTGACACGCCCAGGATTTGAAGCCCTGACTTATTTCCCAGGCCTAGGCCTTGACCTTGGCCTAGCCTCGACCTGTGGTAGGAGGACTCTTCTGCTAAATTGAGTCTACTCTACCTTGCTCTTCATCCTTCTGTGTTTTCAACCACTCTGTCCTTCCCCTACCTAGTTGTTCATATATCTAATTGTGTTCTGTGTACTGTCTTATTCAAAAAAAGTCACAGACAAGTACCAAAAAGGGTACCAAGAAAGAAGTCTATAAAATCCCTAGAAAAAAAGAATCTAACTACCCCACCTTTTCTTTATGTCTGATTTTCTTGTATTCTGGCTACACATAAATCCTCACAGCCCAGGATCTGGAGAGCAGACCTCTGGGCTGTACACATGGCTGATTTTTCAAAGGCACCAGCGTTTTGTCCCCTTATGGGCAAATAAAAACAAAATGCTGCTGCTACAAAACCAGTCCATTTCACATTTCATTTTGCTTTAGAAAATGAGAATTGCTGAGGAGATGCATTGAGGTCAAGATCCCCAGGAAATTTTGAGCAGAGACGCAGCTACCTGAACCAACCACAACCAGTGGCCCTGCTGATGACTCTCACGTCACTCATTTTTCTTTCCCTGTCTAGCCCTAGACACCCACCAACGCATGCCTATTCATAGTTGTACACAGGTTTGATGTTCCCTCACATCCCAGAGTCATCTCGCACGATAGACAAATGCAAGGGACTTTCTAAATCCTCATGCTTCAGCCCATCCCCTCGACACGTATTTCTAATCACATCCTCAAGCCTCTAGCAAAAAACAGCCATAAAGGAAGGGAAGTCATTTATTTATACCGTACAGACTTTCAGTTTTTCTGAGGTTTCCATACAATCATCTTTTATGAGCTGTAGTAAAACCACATGTTTATACAGTCACTCTCCCCAAATCCCAAACATTTTAGCAACATTATCTTATGTAGCACCTGGGGTTTGACAAACAGAGCCCCCACAGCCTTCCTTCGCTTATGCAAACAGTTTTGGGCTTTCCAGATGTATCCATTTCCCTTTGAGTTAGCAAAAAGCTTTTTGGGAAGATTTAGTCTTTCCCTGCCCTTCCATCCCCACCCCCTCCACCTGTGGGTAATATTTTCTTAAAAGAGTATCTGCTTTGGCACTTACAGGGAAACAGATTTTCCTGATTTGTTTTGCAATTCCTGATGAATATCTTGATCTACATCTCTGTGAGAGAGCAAGAGAATACTGCCTAAAATTAAATCCTAAAGTCAATACCTTTTCTACCTCCTACTCACGCTTAAATCTGATATTTAACTCCTTCCTCCTCTACTACCTTAGTTCCCAGGTCCTTCAAAGATTGCACAAAGTGGCTTCTATATCTTTTTTTTATTTCCTGTGGCTGCTATCCTATATGCACTGTGAATTCACAATTGGGCAGCTTCACCTAGCTCTAACATGTATCCACTTTCAATCCATCTGGCACATAACTAGCCCAATACATTTTTGCATTCTTTCTGCTGTAGAAAGACTATGGCGGTTGCATATATTGCCTGGCAGGCAGAGGCAAACTAGGGCTGAGTGTGGGGGAATATTGCCTGCCAGCTATTTGAGGAAATGAAGTTGTTTATTTTAAATACAGTCATCCACTTTTTTATGTCTTGCTACCATTAACAGTAGAATTGGTAACCTAATAGCAGAGTTCAGAGGCTCAACTATTTACCATCTGTATTTTATAAGTTGCTGAGATATTTGGAAGAGAATAAGTGCCCCATAGTCCAGCATGCAGAACACTGTGTGCTCGATCTTCCTCCAGATTCATCTTCTGCAGTCCAGCAAGAGTGCTCCGAAAAAAATAGCTCCCTTAACCAGTCACTCTATTGCTACTCATCCATTTCATTTGCCTGGACTTCTCTATTATCCCCATTCCCAAGCATCAATAAGTAAGACAGGCATCGGAAATTCAGCTCTAAGATGGACTCTTTGGTGCTCTTGTCCCTGCCTTATCCTCTCCATCTCAAGGCATCAGGTTGTTGTACCTACTAAACCATTATATTTCCCCAACTTCTGCTTACACATATATTTATTTTTTTCATTTTTAAAAATTACTGTTTCTGAAAAATACATACCATTAGTAGTTTTCTATTTGCGAAGTCTGATATTAACACTGGAATATTATACACATAATGAATGAAAAATATGAATGAAACCCGATCTCTAACCTTGGTCTTCACCTTGTTTCCTCCTTCTTACCCCCATAATTACACTTTACCATGTCTTATAGGCCTTTACATTCTCTGGTTCTAAGCTTACTTGACTGGTTTCCTCCCAGTTGGGTCCAGATCTTGCTCCACAAAGAGCAGCTCCTCTGTGCCTCGCCCCTGTGAAAGTCAGTCGCTTTCATTAACACATACTTGCTATTTTAATGTATGATTGCTTGGATTCTTTGAGTGTATTTTGTCTGGAAGGTGTACATAGGAGCCATGATTGTGAGTCTTTCTTTGGATTTGAGATTAACCATTTTCTAGGTGAGTCACCTTAAACAAACCAGTACCTGCACTCCAGTCACCTCAACCATTAAATCTAAGAGATGAAATGCATAACAGAGGCTAATATGATGACATGCAAGAACATTTAACACCTGTCTAGGACACTATTGATTCACATATATTCATTCAACAACAGCATACCAATTGTACATTATGTGCCAGGAATGCATGAGACAAAAACCCAAGAGAATAAACCAATAATAAATATCTGCTTTTCTTGGAAAATGTCAGACAAACAATAAAACAAGCATGAAACTTGATAAAAATAAGCTGAAAAAAGTGAGGTGATTGGAGGATGTAATGTAAAGAAGATTTAGGGACTTACATTGTGAGATTGTAATTTTCTTAAAAGTTGACCTACACAGGGTAAAAGTAATAGTACAACATGTAGAACATTTACCCAGCACACAGATGACCCAAGTTCTATCCCTAGTACTTCATATGGTCTGCTGAGCTGGCTCGCTACGATTGATCCCTGAACTCAGAGCACTCCTGAGCGTGGTCCTAAAACCATAAGCAAAACAAAACAAAAAGTGTCTTCTCATCTGAGTCTGATTGGTCTTGGTTTTAGCATTGTGCGATGCTGTATGACTATCTGATCCTTCAAAATGTTAGTCACCAAACATTTAATAAAATACCAGTTGCACAAATACAAGATAGATTGAAGGAAATTGTACCTGTATTCATCGTGGTTTTTTGTTTGTTTCTGTTTTTGTTTTTATTTTTTGTTTTGTTTTAGAAAATTCTACACCAGCAATGAGAGTCAGTCATATTTAGAATGTTCTTTGAGAAGGATGCAAGTGGTGGCAGTAATGAGGTGGATCAATGAGGGGGAAACTCAATTTAGAGAGAACTAAAGTTAGGAGGTTCACTCAAACATCTACACTGATGAAGGGAAATAGCTGTGGGATCCAGAGAAGAACTTTATGAGATTGTCTTTCCTAGGAAAGTTTCAGAACTTATTCAAAGGGTTGATCTTGCTATACCCTGGCTACAGGAAGAATTCTGGACATGACAGTGGTGGAAAGGTTAGTAAAGCAGGCAGGAACTCAGCTTGTAGATCAAATATTTTTCCTTTTGATTTCTTTCCTCTCTATCTCCACATGTATCACTTCTAGTGAGTTATTCTGACTACTACCTGAGTCCATCATTCAACCATCTATCACAGAAACATAGTCAAGAACCCATCTGACCTTGCTGCTTCAAACAATAACTCCTGAGTGTGATGTCCAGGCCCTCAAACCACCAGGACTCACACAAAACAGTAGAGAAAAGGCACATTTATGAATCACCAAGACATGGTGTGTTGAGGCAGATATATAAATTAGAAAGAACCAGAGAGATCCAAGGTCATGTACAACTTTGAGAAAACCACCTTTGTGACCTTGGATAAAACTTTTCTAAACCAGCTGATCTGATATGTAACATCAAAAGGTATTTTTAAAGGGAAAATTGTATTTCCTCTATAAAAATAAAATGACTATATATTTAGGATTTTACTTACTTCATTTATAAATTAAGGAATTAGTAAGGTATGGCAAGCAGTGAAGAGAGAAGTCAAAAAATACACATTTAGAGATAACTAGAAATACTGAAATTAAGGTTAAAAAATCCACAATGCTAGTCTATAACCATAGGTAAAAACCAGTTACATCTCCACTAAGCACACTTTATTTACATTTCAAAAATGAGAGTCATTTGCATTACTATCAGTTTTCTAGGATTTACTGAGTCTTGAAATGTGCTATCTCCAAAAAAGAAAAATAATTATAGAAAACACATACATAATGCATTCTTGAACTATGACTTAGAAATGTAATTTGTGTAGATTATATTTTTCATCATTAACACAAGAAGGGTGGATTGGAGCAAAGCTTTATATGCTAAGGAAATAATACATAAGTGTTTATGAAAAACTATTTATGATGCTAGGAGCCAGAAACAATTCAATGCATATTAAAGCCAAATATCATGGCTGAGGGATAACACAGCAGTAGGATGTTTGCCTTGCATGTGCCCCCACCCCCAAATAGAAATGAACAGACTAACAAAAACTGACAACCTGACAGGTAGCACTATAGAGAAAATGCAGTTATAATCCTCTGTCACTTGTCTCCTACCTCCCCAATTCAAAGTCTTTGACAAAAGTTCCTAACTAAAATAAGGGGCTTTTATTGAAGGCAATGTAATAAAAATACCCAGTCTAGTTCTTGAATCTTAATCTCTACAAATTCCACTTTTATTCTCTATCTAATAAAAACTTGATAATGTGTGTTGTGTGCATGTGTGTGTGTGTGTGTGTGTGTGTGAGTGAAATGTTGTTAAAGTAATGTGTGTACCAGAAATCCAGGATTCAAAAGTGTCAATTTTCACTAGGAACAGAAAAGCCTTACAATGAAGCTAGTCCTTCAAATCTTACCCTTTCCCTGGCAGTGCCTATCTCAGATAAATATCAAGTGACCCCAATACCTAGGTCATAAGTCTAATTTTCTTTTTTTATGGTTTTTTTGGGTAACACCCGGCAGTGCTCAGGGATTACTCCTGGCTCAATGCTCAGAAATTGCTCCTGGCAGGCACAGGGAACCATATGGGGCACTGGGATTCGAACCGATGACCTTTTTGCATGAAAGGCAAACGTCTTATCTCCATGCTATCTCCCAGGCCCCCTAATTTTCTAATATAAGTACTATGCTATATCTTACTCATAAAAGAACCACACCAGCTTACTGTTCCATTATATAATCATTTCCACTTCACAAAAGAAGTAGAAGAAAGTAGCATGACTAAGGCTATGTTACTAGACAGTGAGATAGCTAATATTGTACAAAATCCCAAGTACCAGAAGATGGAGAAGACTTATAGCCGAGATCTTCTCCTTTCTTCAAAACCCAGGTTGACTGATTATACTTTCTTTATACTTCCAGAAGTCTGTGAATGAAGCTTGCCTTTTCTTGAACAGATTTAAGTAAGTCATGTGTTTTATTATGGATATATTAACTTTATCATGGATCTATTACTGCTAGTCCCTCAGCCTGTGAAATAATTGTCTAGATCAGTTTTCTAGCTCCCTTTCCAACCCAGCAATCAAGCATTTCAGAAATGCTTGTGTGTCAGACTTTAAGAAACACAGAGGCTGACAAAACTTAAATGAGGAAGCTGTCTGCTGAGTATGGAAGAAACCTGCCTTTCCACATTCACATAGACTATCCTAGGCAAAGAGAGTAAGGCCTGCATGGCCCACAGTACCCATTCTCAGCTGATCCCTCTTGCTCCCTATGCTAGACTCAGAAAGTTTTCTTTCTTATGGGCACTCCTCTCCCACCTTTTACTCTAATTAGGGAAGAGAAATTCCCAACAAGAGCTCCATGATCTAGGTATTACTTTCTTCAGTCATAGCCTATGAACTGGCGAATTAGATTGATCCATTATGACTAAGAGAAATCTAATTGTTTCCTGTTGCAGGAGCTTTCTGAAACAGAACATGCAAGACAATTCTGTGTACAGAATATATACATTAGAGAATGCCTTTGGGATCGACACCTTTGGGGAAGGGAAAAAGGGAAGATAAGTGGAAGAAGTCAAACTTACAATGCAGGTTTGACCAATGAATGGCAGCTTCAGCCATACCAAGTTGGATTCTGGATAACTCTCGTCACAGATGTGCCTTATTTCCATATCATTTTCAGCCACTTTCACCTCCACAATTAGAGGAAGGGAAAACAGACATGAGGACCTCCCCTTGGCCGATCTTCTTACTTCTCATTACCCCAGGGCTATGTCACACCTTCAGACACGACAGTGTGACTGTTATCTCATTAATTTTGACTTTATGTCTCCATGTCAGTGACATATTTCCATATTCCTATCCCACAGCTTGAACAATATTAGTTCAATGTATTAAGAGGAAAGTAATTAAATATTTGTTCTGGAGTAATTGTATATAAATTGCATGACAATTGAGCTGGTGGTGTAATTAGTGAATCTTAATTGGAGACCTTTTTATAATCAATGTTTAATTTACTAACAACTGTTTTGGCTTAAGAGCAAATTAAATGCCTGTCATTGGCTTTCCACACCCATTAGATGCAGAGCCAGTTCACTTCTATGCTAGCTAAAAAGAAACCATTCTGCTGTCAACTGAGTATGTGAGCACCAAGAAGTCTTAAAGTCTTTCAGGAACTTCAGTTTATTATTTTCAAAGTAGGAACATTGGAAAGAAGAGTACTGACAGCTGACATATATTGAGCATCTGCTAGGAGTTGAGACTCAGAAGCACATGTGGATATCTCATTAGAAGTGGATAATCTGTTAAATGTATTCCAAGAATTCATGGAGATTTCATTTTATGTATTCTAAGCATTCTTGGTAACCCCTTTAGTCCAGAAAGCAGTCATAATTAGGTACCATTTTATAGAAAATAAAATATAATTTATAGAAAATGAAACTAAAATGGAATAACTTGTTGAAGGTAGCTAGAAGAAAAGACATCTGACTGTAGATCTTATTCTGTCATGAGGACAAGCTACCATGTCACACAATTTCTAGCTTTTCTTGGAACTTAGGGTATCTATAAATGCCAGTCCTTCAAATACCCAAATACCTGCATCCCTTTGTCATTAATTTCCATGTGGCGTAGAGCCATCTGTAGAGCTGAATTCATGACTTTACTTTTTTGGGCGATTGATTGCCAATTAGAAATTGATTTTGAGGCAAGATCTTCTACTGTCTCTCTACCATCCACAGCACCTTTATCAATCAAAATGGCCTAACTAGATGATGCTACAGTAGAATTTCTCAGAATTTAAATGGTTTACAACAATAAAATCTATCTCTCCTATATTCTATATCTAGTTTGGAATTATAAAAATTTACTCTGCCCAATTTTCTGATCCTGAAGCTTAGATTCATACTATCTCCACTTTAGGACGTAGGCTAACAGAATTTCTACATCAATGATTCAAGAAAACAAGAAACGAAACAACAAGCAAAGAGATAGCTCTTGAAGTTCCTACTTAGAGATGATATTTTGGCTCACATTAGCAACCCAGAATGTAATAGATTAGGGCTTTCTATTCTGCTCCAGGGATGGGTATCTAAACTACATTACCAAATCTTACAGTGAGATTAAGGGAGAATAATTTTACCATTTTTTACATTTGTTTTCTGTCTTGTATTAAGTTATCATCACCCTGGAGTCTTCAGTACTATTCCTGGGCATGAAACTCCCTCATTTCTGGATTACAAGAATAAAGGGAATAACTCAGTAATGCCTAAAGTCCAGAAAATAGAGCAAACTATTTCTTTATAATCATAAATTTTTTTTGCTTTTTTTTGCTTTTTTGGGGCCACACTCTGTGACACTCAGGGGTTTCTCCTGGCTATGCACTCAGAAATCGCTCTTGGCTCTGGGGACACCGGGATCAAACCAAAGTCCATCCTGGATTGGCTGTCTGTATAGCAAATGCCCTACCGATGACTTATCGCTCCAGCACCCCTGTAAATTCTTTGTAAATGATACTGGTATGTCGTCCCTCTGACTTTTTCTTTTTCTTTCCCTGTCCTTTAAGTATCTCTTAAGCATTCTGTATAAGAAGGCTCAAAGTAAGGGAGCCCCATTCATTTTTTTATCATCTAAGTAAGGGACACAGTGATTGTTAGAATATTTTTGGAAGCAGACTCCAGCCCTCAGCATTCTGAGAGGGAATCATTTGGGAGAATGAAGACCAAAGGACATTTCTCTTTATAGATAGAACCATCTTCTCCCAGAGTCAATAGATTTGATTCACAGCAGTGATTATGCCACTTCTGCTTCCTGACAACCAGAAATAGGATGAGGAGTAAGGTTAAAAGAAGACAAATTTATATATTTTTCCAAATAAAAATACTATTAACTATTTTAAAAAAAGAAGTCAAAGGAATCACAATCCCTGCCACTGCTCACAGTTTCCTAGCCATTCCCTTCAACTTGAACCCAGTCCACAGTCACCACATTTTCCCTCTCATTGTCTCTCTCTTGCTTGCAAGTTGCTTTCCTCTTTCTCCCTTTAGTCTTCATTTTAACTGACTTGCAATCACACTCATTCTCTCATTTCCATTTGTTTTATACCCCATAATCAGAATGACAAAGTATAGTAGATTTCCTTTTACACTAAGTCACTAGCTTGCAGCATGGTGCTGTCAAAGTTTCCAGGAAATAGTTTTACTTTATCTCATTATCAAGTTCAACACATAGCAAATGCTCAATCTAGAATAAATGAATAGTAGAATGGATAGGGTTACTTCCCTGAGACTTTACAAGGTCCCCATTAATTTTTTCCTTCTTAAAATATTTCTTTAAACACCAAGATTTATTGAATTGCTTTAGTAATTTTTGACATTCAATGTTCCAATAGTAATCACATTGCCATGTTCCTTCCACCATTGTCCCCAGTTGCCCACCCACACCTAAACTACCCTTTGTCAGGTACAAATAATTTACTTAATATTGCTTGTTACAACTAACTGGCAATGGGATAATTGAAAAGCTTCATTAAAAGAAAATTTGTGAAAATTGTCATATGTCACAATGGAGTCATAAAGACACTTTCTGAAGGTTTACTAAGCTGTTTATTACAATATATCCGAGAATTCTGTTCTTAATTTTTCTTATTGAGCTTCTATGATAATTTCATGTCTAATATGGTGCAGCCCTACTAGAATGTCAGTATTGAATGATAAGAATATGTCACATTGCCACATATGTTTTTGCATACTCCAGAATTTCAAGGATCTGTGGAGTTGGACCAATGAGCAAATATGGTGACTGTGAATCATGGGTGTCTGATTGAGCTACTGAAATTATAGAGGTATATGGGGCAAGGCTGCCTGCCCTAACTCCAAAAAGACCTCTGAGATCTCAGCCCCCAAACCATTATACTTGGAGTTTTGGGTGATTAGGTGTCTCTCCAGAGATCAGTGGAAAATGGTGACGTTGGTCCATTCAACAAAATAATGAATTTGGCAGTAGTTGTGGGGTATGTGTGCAACTGCCGTGGCCTCAGCTGGGCAGAAGACTTGCCCTGCCCCAGCTGCCCCAGGTCTATCCACTGTGAAAATGGTCTATCCATGAGTTTTTGCAGCATGGTTTGCCTCTCTTTTGAGAGTTAAATGAATCTAAATGAGTCTATGATTCTGGCCAAAGAGCATAGATGGTGATAGCTTTGAGTTGTGAGTCAGGTCCCTTCATTTCTGAGGTTGCATGGTTTTATGTAATTCTATAAGTAATTCTATAAGTTCACTTCTACTCATATTAGGGTTCTGAAAGGACAGAGCTACCATCTCCAATAACAATAAATGTGCGAGTGATTTTATACCCTATTGACAAACTAAATGTAGATAAATCATCAGGACCAGGTGGCATGCACCCAAGAGTAATGAAGGAACTCAAGGGTGAAATTGGGGAATTGTTGGCCAAAACACGGAAGTGCTCATTACAAAGGGATGTGTTGCCAGAGAGCAAGAGAGGGCTGAACCTTCACAAAAGGCCCTGAGAACTATTGAACAGAGAGCTTGGCTGTGAAAGCAGGCAAGTTATCCAAATCCAGAATTAAGAGCTTCATCATTCAAATGCTACATGCCCACGAGGAAGGCTACTTTTTCTGTAAGAGGAAATAATTCCGAGTTAATCTTGTAAAATTATGTGTGGAGAACACATATGGAGTGTGGCAAATAGGAGCTGGAGGAAAATATGAATATAGATTCTCTGGTTATTTATGCTAAGATTTACTAAAAAAAGTAAACTGAGTCATCTCAGATTAGATGTCTTAGAAGAAATTCTGTATTAATATAGGAAACCATATGGGAATGAGAGTAATTTAGAATCATAAAAGTGACAACGAATAGTTTGTAATTACAAAGGTTGTTTAAATTTCTGAAAGACAGTTTTCAAAAGCTGATATTTATAACAATTTTACTTTAGTTATCATTTCAACAGTGGAACAGAAGAAATAAATGACTTGTCTTGAGACAATAGGAAGGAGGACTTGACACCAGAAGGTGTTGTCCCAACTCCCCATTATGTACTCTAATTTAAATAGGAAATTTCAGAAGTTGATGCCCACATACTATTTTATCAGAAGGACGTAGTTGTATTAGTAATCCATTGCTTGATGTCATTGAGCCAACTCAAAAATTATGGCCAGAAAGATAGAACAGTGTAAGGCTCTAACCTTGCATGTGGCTAAACTAAGTTCAATTCCTGGCACCTCATAAGGTACCCCACGCCCACCAGTAGTGATCCATGGGTGCAAAGTCAAGAGAAATTCCTGGGTACAGTCATATAGGCTCCCAAACCGTAAAGAAAGCAAGAACAATGAAACAGCTCCCCCCAAATCCCTCAAAACAGTACCAAAAGCAATAAGCACATATTGCACTCTGGTAAATGGGTGGGAAGCATATTTGTTCACATATTTGGGTTTAAATCAATGTCATCTGGGCCAGGCTGTTATTCATTTCTGCTCTGCTCCACAGGTCTCTCCTAGTAGACTAAATAGGACATGATCCCAAAGGCAAAAACTCATGGCAAAATAGGACATATATTTCTCAGAGCCTCGTTTTTAAGATGGCAAAAGATCAATTATTTCTCTTTCCCTTGGCAAAGAAAGCCACCTAGTCAAACTCAGTGTCAAGGTGGCCTGTCAGGTTATCATGCCCATGGAAATAGGTCAGTACAACATTATATAGCAGAGAAGGAAAGAGATCAAAACTGCAATAAATATCTAATCTAATCATCTCAACCTAGCAAATGACTCAGCTTTTAGTGATAATGAAATAGAAAGCTAAGCTTTATACTCTGTACCCCTCTAATTGGATATAAATGGTACAGATTTTTTTGTTGTTGTTGTTTTTGGGCCACACCTGGCTGTGCTCAGGGGTTACTTCTGGCTGTCTGCTCAGAAATAGCTCCTGGCAGGCACGGGGGACCATATGGGACACCGGGATTCGAACCAATCACCTTTGGTCCTGGATCTGCTGCTTGCAAGGCAAACACCGCTGTGCTATCTCTCCGGGCCCAGTACAGAATATATAACATTGGTGTATCTGTTAGGACTGATTATATTCATTGGAAGTAATCACACAATCTTAAATGACTGGCTTAAACAAGCGCTATATAACTGTCATGCAAGCATGGTGGTATTAGTATCCCCCAAAACTAAAACCTTCATAAACTTCCTTAGCATTTGAAACAAAGAATATAGAAAATATCACATTTTCGCCTTCCAAACATCACATGAATAGACTGTTTATGTGGAGAACTTGTGTGTGTAAATGTAAGAGAGAAGTAGAGACGGTGAGTAGGGAATAATTCACATTAGAACCCTAACTGCAATGGAACCTGGGGAAAGTAGTTTCCAACTTTCTGATTTTGCAGTAAAATAGTAGAAATCGAGAATAAACATTGAGGATCAATTTTCTTTGTAAAACAGGAGATATTCAAAATGGAGAAGAAAAATAATGGGGAAGAATTATTTCAAAACTCAGAGTTACTAATATGTATCATTATGCTATAGACTGTCGGTACCCCTCCCAGTATTTTATATCCCAATGTAATATGATGACTTTGGAGGTGAGATTTTTAGTTTAAGAAAGTAAACTTCACAAACAGTATGTGTCTTTATTTAAAATCTCCTACTGTGCTCCCTCAATTCTTCTGTCATGTGAGTTCACAGCAAGAAGATGGCCATATATGAACCAGAAAGTTCTTGCCAGATGCTTAATTTATTAGCACCTTGATCTTGAGCTATCCAGTCTCCAGAAGACTACTCAGTGTGTGGTATATAAAATAGTTCCCAAATAATTAAGAGACAAAGATTTGTAGAATCATGATTTTATTGCAAGACAAAGTGTCAGGGCTCAGTTCATTCCTGCCCCTTTTCTTTCACCTCTCATTAGGAATAATGGTATTTGACATGGTTCCATTGAGGAAGGGGTTTGTGGAGCGGACTTCCTGTTTATAGGTCATTAATTGTAGCTTTTTGGGAAAGACTCATAGGACCAGGGAGAATAAGAACACGATATTAATGTGAAATACTATGATCTTCCTTCACTCACCCACGTGGGGTTCTCTGCACCTTGGAAGGGAGCAAATAAATATGAAGGCACATACATTATTAAGTGTAATTACATTGTTACTTATAGGTTCAATTAAATACTCTGGACATTTTTATAATGTAATTTGAGGTGTGATGCGTACAGCAACTGGCATTAACCTTTAATCACAGTTCTTTCTCTTCAAATGTGGTAATGATCCTATTAATTAGTAATGAAATGATTAAATAGGAATAGAAGCCACCAGATCATGATTCCTCTCAACTTGTTCTTCTCCTGAGATTTTAATGTGACTTTCCAACCATCGTCTCCAGAGAAACAGATCTCAATATATCAGATGCTTATGAGGGGGTGATACTGAACCTTCTGCAGTCAATTATCTCTTAGAGGCATTGGGTATTAAAATACAGTGTGTACGTTTTGTGTAACTGGGATGTATGCTTTATCAATATTGGAATTTGTATTTAGTCCTAAGATAATTGATAATGGTTCTAATGGGTACCAGTTTTAAAATATTAGAACTAGAAGTTACATAATACAGGGTCTTGTTGAATTTAGCTCAGTTTTATCCATTCCCTTTTACTCATTGTCTACCTCAAAATATCTTTACTGGAACCTCAGTGAAATTTTAGAGAAGTCATCTGCCATCTACACTCTACCATGACTGAGGTCCATACATTGTGCTTCCATTCTATATAATCACCCATCACTTGTCTCAGTGGTTTAATCTAGGTTTGGACAGATAATCAGGAGTCAAATGAAGAAAAGAGGGAATGAAATCAAATGTCAGGATCCTGATAATACTACCAAACTTGTCATGAACTGTGTTCCAATCATGGATCATTATCTACACTCAGAAGAACAAGGTCTAGGAGGTACTCAGAAGATGACTACTCAGAAGGTGACACCATGCTGAATTATTTAGGCTCAGTGAGTCTAAGAAAAGAAGAAGCAGGTTTTGGAAGCTCTTCCAAATATAGACTATCTCGTGATCTAGGGTATAAAGATATAAAGTAGCCTCTAGGTGCCTCTCTATAGCTTTCATCTAGTAGAACATCCCTTATAGTAATTCATACCAAATTGTTCACAGGAATTGATGGGGAAAGCCACATATTCTGCTTGTCAGCCTATATCCCTGACTCTTGGGGTTGGCTTTGATTAAATTTCTTTATCTGACTACTGGGAATTCTTTTGCTTTGTATCCAGCTCTCTGGTCAAAAACTCATGCTTTCATTCAGTATCTCCTGCCTGGGTTCCCTGTACCAGATTTCTCAACCCTTGGATTCTGTGTTTGAAGATTTTCTTTATTCCCTACTCATATAAACTGTATCACTAGCTTGAACCCATCAGTTAGCCCAGCTATTTCTGTGGGATGTGATGTAAGCATATATATTGGGATCCAAGGCTATCCAGTCACCAAGCTATGTTTATTGATATCACAAACCCTTGATTAACATGAAACTACCTCATCTCTTACCTTAAGTCCGTAAGTCCTCCAAATTCTAAGATTGGAACAACTTATGGAGTGTTTCTGACTTTAGTTAAAATATGAGAGGTCATTTACCATAGCTAGAATGCTAATAGCTTAAATTACATTGAATTTTATTTGGGGGACTTGGAGAATAGTGATTAGGATACCGAATGGTACCCTATACTTGGAGAATAGTGATTAGGGTACATGCTTACCATGTGCCCAACTTGAGTTAAATTCTCAGTAGCAAATGGTCCTCTGAAGCTTGCTGAGTAAAATTCTGTGTGGGAGACCCCAAGCACTTCTAGATATATTTCTGAAGGTCCTTAAACAGCACCAGGGTGACCCAGTTATCCCTGCATACTGTAGGGCCTGAGCAGTATTGCATCTTTGTGTCCTGTGCATTGACCCTTGGCCAGCTGGCCAAGAATCACTTCTTGGGGCCCCTATTGGAGAAACCTTTCCAAAATTCCTCTCCGAGATTTTCTCTCATAGACATCTCAATGAGGGGGCCAGCAAAATAATACAGAGTAGAGCTCTTGCCTCTCAACTGGCTGAACCCAGTTTGATTTTCATTAACTCACAATATTCTCAAGTACTGCTGAGAGTGATCCATAATTACAGAGCTAGGAACAGACCAGAGCACCACTAGATATGGCCTACCACAACCCAATTCCCCTAAAATAAGAATTTTCAATGAATTATTTTTAATTGGCAGGCTTTTGTCTTTGTAATCATTAGGTACTGTGATTCCTTTAATTTCCTTTTCTTCTAGGCTTTTTTTGGGGGCAGGGGATTGTTTTCAAGTCACACTTGGTGGTATTCAGGTCTTCTCATGGTTCTATGCTCAAGTATTACTACTGGTCGTGCTCAGGGAACTATATGTGGTGCTTGGAATTGAATCCAGATCAGACATGTAGAAGGCAAGCACTTTATTGGCAGTAGTATCTCTCAACCTCAATTCTTTCCGTTTTAATATAAGGTTCACCATCTCAACTCCTAGACCAAATGATTGCCTAGTTCCTGCTTTCCCAGGAAATGACTCTTTTATTATAATATTTTTAATATTTTTAATATTTCATTGTTGTGGAACCAGTCCTGGTGTTTTTGGCAGGAAGAAGGGGACATAAGATGTTAGGGATCAAACCCAGCCTGGACTATGCCAGACATATGGTCTCCCACCTGGGTCACATCTCCAGCTCAGGGATAGTCTTCTAAGTATTTAATCTATAATTAATCACTCAATCACTACGTGTTTAATCTATAATTAATCTATAAATAATCTGTAATTAATCTATAAATAATCACTCAATCACTCCTACTTACAAACTACACATCAGCACTTAATCACTGACTATATATGAGATGAGAAAATGTATTCTAGAAGCCATGTGTGTTCAACTGTAGATTTTCTTCCCACCCTTTTGTTTTGAAATTACTGGGGATTGCATACTTTGTAGTACTTAACTCAATTATATATTTTGTGTGAAGGGAAAAATGAGTTTGGGGAGATATGCAGTAAACTCTCCCAATATTTTTTTTGTATTTTTGGAGGGGGGCACACCCTGTGACTCTGAGGGGTTACTCCTGGTTATGCGCTCAGAAACTGCTTCTGGCTTGGGGGTCCAGATGGGATGCCAGGAATCCAACTGAGGTTCGTTCCGGGTCAGCTGTTTTTAATATCTTTATCTCTGGGCCTTGCTGAATGTCTTAGGGAATGCAGGAGACATGTGTTTCTCAGACTCTCTGAGCACCTTTCACCAATCTTAGTTGTTCAATCATTCAGAATGTATGGATCAAGGACCAGAGAAATTGTACAGTGAGTAGAGTTCTCGCCTTATACACAGTTACCCAGGTTTGATTCCCAACACATCATATGATCACCTAAATGCATCTTCAACAAAGAGCCACAAATAAGCCTGAACAGTGCCAGTGTGGCCCCAAACAAACAAAAATATGTTTACCAGTTTGAAGTTACTTAGAGGGTTTGGTATTGATTAGACTTCTTTCTCAGATTTAAAAGGAGAAACAATTTATTAGCACAACTGATTGTAATACCTATTGAACATGAGAAACTTCATTAAAAAAGAATAGATAATAAGATACAAAGATTTAGAACATAGGTCATTCTTTCTAGAAGGATGGGAGAAAGCTTCATAGAAGACACAGTATTAGAACTGGACTTAAAGGTCTGGTATAATTGATAAACTTAGATGGCAGATTGGAAATATTTTATTCCTCTTGTTAGAACTTTTAGAAAGGCTGTAAGGAGCACATTGCCTTGCACTTGGTTGAGAAATCAGATCTTCACCTGATGCTGGATTCCAGAGAAAAGTTGATTCCTACTGAAGAGTTGGAAAGAATTACAAAATTTGGACTGTACTCTCGCTGAGCTCTATGGGGACATAGCCTAGCTCAGACCTCAAGCTGTTTATAATATAATGGGAGCTTAACATGGGAGTTAGCAATTGAATGCATCAATAGTAGTTAGCTATTATTATTCATATTGTCAAATAAAATAAAAATTGACAATGTTCTAAGTGCTTAAGAAGAGCTAAAATTACCCAAGAAGAAAAAAGATTCTTTCGAATTGATATTTCTCAGGGTGGGTGAGGTGATAGTTCAGATATTCCTTGAAGAAGGGGTAAGACTTTGAAATGTAAAAAGTAGTTTCTTAAAGAATTCAAGGGGGAAAATGGATAGGCAAAAGGAATTTTGTAGTTTCCGGAGACAACTGTGTCTTAGTTTGAATTCTCTCAAAGAAATGAATTGTGGGGAAGTAGTTTACAGAGTGATCCCAGAGAGCAAGAACCAGAAACCTGAGGAGGGATGAAGAACAAATCTAGATTGTGCCTTGTTATATGTATTTATCTGTATAATCTCAGACCAATACAATGATGACAAAAGACAGAGACTTTCTATTTTCCCAGCACCACTCTAGGGTGTTAATTCTTATCAGATGGGTGGCCTGTGAAAGTGTCCAGTGGATACCTGTAGATGTCCCACAGTTGGGATAAGAAAAGTTCCAGGGAAGGAATTCAAATTTGACTACACAGGTTAATATGAAGTACCTGGGGGCAGCAGGCACAGAAAGCTTGTGTGTGAACCTGGACAACAAATTGAGGGGTAATAATGGGTGGGTTATATGACATGGGTGATAGTGGGGGATAAGATTGGAAGTAGTAACTGAAAAATAGCTACCTCAATAAAGTTTAAGAATTTACCTGTGTGAGATAATTTTATGTGTCCAGGGACCTGGAAAAGTGATCCATCACATGTGGAGAATGGGAAAAGAGAGGAGCCAAGAGGGCAGGGGCTGTGGAGTCGGAGAGGGATGGGAGTATATAGAAATGATGTGTTTCCTTCATTATTTACAATAAAATATGAATAAGGAGGATTCTCTTTGTGACACAGGAATGATAAATGAGAGATATTGGAATAGGAATGTCCCCCAAGAGTAAGTAGGATAATCTAGAGGATTCATATTAGAAAGGATTAGAGTAAAAAAAAAAATCGGGAATGAGAACTGAGAAGTGGATAAACACATAAAGTTTCCTAACATGATCATTGAACATGCTCACTTTCTGTGGCTGATCCTTTTTTTAAGAGCCCCATGAAGACATATCATCAAACCTTCTTATTTCACATTTATTGACAAGCATTTTTCAGAGTTCCTAGAGTGAGGCTCAGAGCACTGTAAGTGAAATTGACCACTAGTGTGTCCTTATTTTCCTTCTAATTCATTTCAAGGAAAATTAAATAGGATCAGAGGCAGTATAGTGGGTAAGGTACGTGCCTTGCATGCAGCTGACCTGGGTTTTATACCTGTTGCCACATATGGTCCCCTGAGTACCACCAGTGCTCCACATCCATTAGAATAAAGCCAGAGTAGTTCCTGAGCACTACCAGGTATGATCCTACATACAAAAAGTAAAAGAGAAATTACAACTACACCAGATGGACTATTTCTTGATTGTGACTCATATCCAACTGAATAAATAATTTCTTGGCTCTCTATACCATTCCTAAATTTGAGACACTAAAATTAGTGTCCCCCAATAATATATTATTAATCATGTCAAATGACTGGCAAATGAAAATGAACTTAGACTGGTCCTATTACCATGGGTGGGCTATGACTCTTATCAAGGCTAGCTATCTGTTGACAGTCATCCCCTGTTATCTCACCCAGGTTTTGAAAGAGGGCCTGTTAAAAGCTCATTTCTTGTATCAAATTTCTTACTTTCAGTTAATTTTTTTAAATAAAACAATTTTTATTTTTTAAAGAAGAGTGTGCCTACAGTGAGGATACCATGTAAGAGTAAATAAGCTGAAGTTTATTCTCAGTTAGGGTACCAGATGATCCATAAACAATTCATGTTTATTTTTAATTATATGTCTATTTTCTTGGGCACAAAATACATACAAGTCCATGGTTCATATTTGTTCAGAAAGTCAATTTCTTGAGTGACTGGTCTGTAGTAGGTACCTCAGATCTATACTGTAGATACACAAGTACTGAGAATGACAGGAAATTTTATTATTTTATTATTTGAGAGAAAGATGAAGAAAATGTTTAAATTAGCATTAGCTTAAACACCAAACTAGATAGTTTACTCATAATATTTTATTAACTCACCAACATAGTACCATGCTGTTCTAGGTTCAAAAAGTTAAACCTTGACACATCAAAGTTTTTGGTCTTATAGAAATTACAGGTGGGGGCCGGGCAGTGGCGCTGGAGGTAAGGTGCATGCGCTAACCTAGGACGGACCTCGATTAGATCCCCCTGTTCCCATATGGTCCCCCGTGACTGCCAGGAGCAACTTCTGAGTGAATAGCCAGGAGTAACCCCTGAGCGTCACCAGGTGTGGCCCAAAAACCAAAAAAAAAAAAAAAAAAAAAAAAAAAAAAAAAAAAAAAAAAGAAAGAAAGAAATTACAGGTAGCAAATATCGTTATAGAAAAAGGTGAATGAAAACTAATGAACTCTCTGAAGGCAAAATGTAAGAGTCAAGTCGAGAAAGGACCTCATTTGATCTGGTATAAATTGTTGGGATGTCTAGAGAAAGTGACAGGGTGACCAGGACCTAAGGATAAGTTTAAAAACTGAGTGAAAAGCTATGGAAAGATCTTTTCAGTGATTCAGAGTGAGTTTTTAATCTCCTTCCTCCCCAAATAACATAAGGACAATAATATAGGATTAGGTCCTTAACACTGTGTCCTGGGGAACTATTTAATGGGTTCAAGTAGCTGGGAGGATTATAACTGCTTTTAAAATATTACTCTGGCTTGAATGAGGAGAAAGATTAAAAGGGGACAGTAGACTACAATCATTCTGAAAAGCATTAAGGAAGATATAGTTGTGCCAGAGAACTTATTTTCACCTCTTCTGATTCACTCTCAATCCTGTTTTCTGATTCAGAAATCAGATTTGAACCATAAACTTCATTTTTTAAAATAAAAAAAATGGGAATGAGTGTAAGTGGGGGTATTTATCCACTATCAGAGTTGAAACAACCAGCCTGTGTCATTTGTTTCCTTAAACTCGGGCTACCTGCCAAAATCTTTTAGAAAGATTTGCAAAACTTTACAAACTGTCTCAGTTAAAGTATCAATAATGTCCCAGTTTGAGCTCTCTCATTTGTTATACCTGTGATCCATATTGTGAGGAACAGTGCATGTAAGGGAGTAATTCTAGAGTTAGTGAGTAGACCTATTCAAGATAGTAGAAAGGAACCTGTGCTTTCTATGCATGATATCATACAACTGCATTCAATACACCTGGCTATAGATGTATAGATCTGGCTATAGTATAGATTCAATATACCTGGCTCTGACCTCAGAGAGTTACTGGTTACTCCTGATGGGACTTTGGGGACTATATGTGGTGGTGCCCAAGGATTGAATCCAGGTTTGTTCTGTGGAGGGCAAGCAAATCCACTGTACTGTGTGGAAGCACTGTTATGCTTCTCAAGTCCATTATTTAACTTATTTAAAAATAAATATAGTCTCTTGACTCTTTTGTCTTAGGTTCCACCATGAAGCAGAAAATAAGATAGAAGTACAGGAGATTTCAGGATATAACCTGTGAAAGAGAAGGGAAACAGTTATAAGACAGATAGTAAGTAGAGTCTTCAAACAGGGGTACAGGTCTGACTTCTGAGAGAGTAGGAAGAAAGGATTAAGTTTCAAGAGAATCATAACAGTATGCAACTCTGAGAAACTTTTGACCTGGCAATTCAGAGTCCTAAATAAAGACCCAGCTACAAAAGAGATCCTACACTCTGCAAGATATCCCTTCTCTATCTCCTACCATAGACAGCTACCAGCTAGGAGCACCATCGAGAAGATTGTGGCACTGGCATGAACTTCTTCATAGATTCTGAAGGTAGATGCTTAAAATTAATTCTGGAACATAACACTGCCAAATTTTTCCAATTATACCACAATTCTTGGAGGTCTGAAAAAAACCAGGAGTATTTTGAAAATAATTAATTCCTATAAGGAACTCAACAATGGGCTAGACTTGGATATGGAATGTAAGAAATACATAATATTGAAGACATAAAACAGGGCTAAGGCACTTGGTTTAATCTTGCACCATATATGGTCCCCTTAACACTTCTAGTAGCGCTTCTTCAGCACAGACCCAGGAGTAAGTTCTGAGCACTGCTGTGTATAGTTCAAATCCCAAACTAAACCAAACAAATAAACAAACAAAACAAACCCTGTGGTAGTGATATCTTCAAATTTATGCATTAGTTGATGACCTTCCCATGAATATATTAAAATTGGTTGCTTTAATCTCTCCTGTGCTCTGACATCAAATATGTGCTCTCCTCTTGGGCTGAAGATCACTTACTTGAGAGGAGATTGTGGATTCCATCATAGAATGAGAAGCGTGTACATTTTCATTGGTGGAAATAGGAATTAGAAGTTCTGGATATAAATTTCAGTTAGGCAATTGACTTATCATGCACCTGAACAAATTAGCCTTTCTCATATTCTCTCCAAACAGGATAATTTAACTGTAAGTTAAACTACAGCTCATTGTTGAAAACCTATATATTTTCATGGATTGCATATTTATTTCTTATCAAAACACATTTGACAAAACTGATCTTCAATATTAAAGTTATGGAAATTTGTGTCTTTAGAAGAATATAGGTCACAGAAATGGAGTCCTAATGATGGGAGTTAGTGTCTTAATAAAGAAAAAGTTCCCTCATTTTTTCCATGTAGTGTAAACCTATATCTATGAACCAGAGATAAAGTTCTTACTAAATAAAAATGCTGGGTTTCCCCATCTTCAGAACTATGTGAAATAAACTGTTGTTTATAAGGTATTCAGTCTATGGTATTTTTGTTACAACATCCCAATAGCCAGTCCATAATTGTAATTAAGTAATAGGCTCAGAGAGGTTAAGTGATTTGCAAAACATTACACATATTAAAGATCCTGAATTAGAAATCAAATACAAACTTTTTGATTTGTTTTGGATTTTGAGCCACTCCTGACAATGCTTAGGGGTAACTTCTAGGTCTTCACTCAGGAATTACTCCTGGCAGTGCTCAGACATTATATGAGATGCTGTGGATTAAGCCCCGTTGGCCATGTGTGCAAGGCAAGTGCTCTACCTTTTGTACTATCACTCTAGCCCCATGCCTGTTTAATTACAAAGCATACAGTTCAGTACATATGTGCCTAATGTGTCTATATTGACTGGGATGAAATGTCAGAATCTTTCTGTGGTTACCTGTGTCACTCTTCTAATTTTCAAATTGTTTGATCTCATCTTTTTTTAATATTCCAAATATAAAGCAGAGGCACAAGAATGCTGCTAATTTTCACAATTCTCTTGCTCCAACACTCTTCATTGATCTTTTCCTTGTAATATATATATACTGTGCTCTCTTATTCTCAAAATATTTAGTCCTGGTCCAGATTGATACCTCTGTGGCATTCTCTGAATGAATAGGAGACAGATTTACCTTTCTGCATAAGACTACAGTAGACCAGCACCATACCTAACACCCTATGACAGAAACGGCTCACATAGTGAACTCAAAAAATATGTGAAGTGAATCTTCTCAGGTGGAACGAGACTACAGACCGAAATTTCTAGGATTATTTTTGCAATGAGATTGGGCAAAGCCCTATTCTCACCTCACCCTTGCCACTAAAAAAACCAGCAGCCTTCTTCCACACAATCCATCTTCCTGTCAGAAAAATGGCACAGCTCCTCTATCAAGCTCCCAAAGAAAATAATGGCTGCCAATTATTCCCAGGTAATCTGGTTCAGTTAATTCCTCTGCTGCATTCTCAGAATGGGAGGCTTCAAATTCTCCTTATTGCCAGAAGCCCCAGCAGTACAATCTCTGCCTTCTGACAGAAAGAGCCCAGCTTCACAACTTAACTTTATCAAAGTTTCAAGTTCAAGCGGCCACTTGCTTCAAAATTATACCTCAAAATTTTATAAAAGTGTCAACCCAAGTGGAATCATAGGAAATCTGATGGGAAAGATACATAGAAGTCTACCAAGTTAAGTGAACAAAAGAGTAACAGAATACTCACCACCAACCAAATCTTTAGATATCGACTTTACTAACACCATGGAGAAATCTAACAGTTATTTCCAACTGACCCTTGTTGATTTAGTTTTTGATAATTTCATTTGTTTTTGTGTTGTAACAAGCAATATGAAGTAAATTTGTGCTCTTAAGGGAGCAGGCTAGATGGTGGCTGGGAAATTGGGGGCACTGGTGAAGGAAAGGTCACACTGGTGGCGGGATTTGTGCTTGAACATTTAATGCCTGAAATGACTGTTATGAACAGCTTGGCAAATCACAGTGTTATAATAATTTTTTTTCAAATCTTCAGCCCTTTTTTTTTTTACTTTTTTTACTTTGCAATGATCTAACATTAATTAGTGGCTTTATTTTATAGATACAGCAAAACTTATACTATGTTTTAATTCAAATGACATTTTACCAATATATTTTGTTATGATATATTTTAGTTTGAAACAAATTTTGTTGATGTACCATTGCTTATAAACTAAACAATTTGGGAAATATAGCTCTATATCTCAGTGGGTGCATATACCTCCCTGCATCCACCACTGCCATTGCATTTTCTCTACCCAACAATTTGTCGCATTCTCAGCTTCTTTCCCTCTGTAATCATCAGTATACAGCATCATTTTTATTGTATTTTGTGACAGCATCATTTTTATTGTATTTTGTGAATTTTCTTGCTTTAGTTATTTATATTCCATGTGAGTTAGACCATCTAGTGAATTATCCTTTACTTCCTGATTATTTTCATTTAGCAGAGTAACCTCAAGCACAACACAAACTGTTTCAAAAGGCACAATTTTATTTTTAAATACATAAATAGCATTCCACCAAGCAAGTCATATATTGATAGGCATTAAGGCTGATTCCATGTGCTAACTGTAATAACAAATGCTATTATTGACATTGGAGTGCAACTCCCCTTTCAAATGAGTAAAAAGGCTTCAGCAATTTGCCTCTCCTGACAAATCCTTAGGATCCATTGAAAGGGGGGTATTGCTTGCACCCAGATCCTGAGAGGCTTGAGAAGTTGATAAAAAGAATTAACCAAATAGTGATGTTTTTAAACAAGCACAAAATACTTTATTAGAAGCTACATTAGCCAATGGAAGGAGGATATTACATGGAGGGTTGTCAAGCACAGGCTTAGAGAGCCATCTATTTTTGTTAGTTGCTCCCAAGATTTCATTTGGTCAGGAAATAGTTGACAGGAATATTTCTGTTTTTATGAATCTATAACACTGAGGAATCAGTGGTGAACTTAATAGGAGGGACTAATTATAGTTGAGGAGTATAGGTAGAAAGACTAAATAAAGGACATTACAGAGGGGTGGAATGGATAGATAATTTCTGGGTATGATAAACTGATGATTCCATGCCCCTAAATAGATGAATGGTTAAAGAAACTATGGTTCAGATACACAATGGAATATTATGCAACCATCAGAAGAGATGAAGTCATGAAATTTTCCTATACACGGATGTATTCTATTATGCTGATTGAAATAAGTCAGAAGGAGAAAGATGAACACAGAATGGTTTCACTCATATATGAGTTTTGAGGAAAATGAAAAACATTTGTGTAATGATTCTCAGAGACAAAATAGAGGAGGACTGGAAGGTCCAGCTCCTGACATGAAGCTCACCACAGAGATCATTTAGTGCACTCACAGAAATAATTACATTGAGAACTATCATAACAAAATGTGACTGAATGAGGGAAGTAGAAAGAATGCCTAGAGTGCAGGTCTGTGTGGGGTGGGGAGGAAGGACACTTGGGATATTGGTCATGGGAATGTTGCACCGGTGAAGAATTTTTTGTGTACATATATATGTATATATATCAAAAAAAGAAAAGAAAATATAAGGCCTCCCAATTCTTACCACAGGCTGTGTTCTTTACACTAACCGTATAGAAAGAGGAGGTACAGTAAAAAATAAAGAAATAAACTGATGAATCCATGATTCAAACTAGGTCAACATATTTTAGAGATTTTTCCATGGGAATCAATTGGACCACTCCATTCCCCCCTTACAAACATTGTATCCCAACCAATCCTAAAGATTCATCTCCTTAACTATACCCTCAAGATAAGGGTGAAGTAGGTGAAAATATTTTTTTTACTCAAGTCTGTCCAAGATTAGAAGATCCATTATGGAGTATCTTATGCGGTCTATGGGTGACTTGAAGACTTAGGTGAGAGTGGGAGAAGTAGTTCATTATCTTTTGCAACCTGACATATTATATATCAGAAGAGATTAATTGTGCTATTAGGTAAAGTAAACAGGGGCCCAAAAAAGGAACAAGAAAGAGCCATCAATCGCCTCAAGAAAGGTAGAACCCTATACATCTAATGGAAATTAGCAAGCCAGTTTCTCCAGTTTTACCTTTGTATTCTGGTCTCTAGTTTTCCTCTCTATAAAACTTCATTTTCCCCTCTTCTTAGACACATACCTTGATGGGTCATGTTCTAAAGACATCTGACTATTAAACTGACTGCCTATTCCAATACAATTATAATTAGATGCCAATGAAATCCCAGGGGACTCAAAAAACAGACCCACATTATTCCACTTAAATAATAATAAGAAACACTTGCAAGAACACAGTTTAACAGCCACTGAAAAATCCCTGGGGAATGTCCCTATCCTATCTTTTTCTATGTTTATGATGCTGAGAGACTTCAATGGTCTGCCAAAATGAATAAGGCTTTAGGACGTAATTCTGTATTTTAAGTTAGCTGATAATATGTGGAGAAAGCTCAAGAATTTTGAAAAAAAGGTTCTCTTTTTCTTTTTGTTTGCTGACTGGGGCTTAAGAACCTTACTCAGGTAGTGATAACTCATTTTGCCCCTACCAAAGTTAAAAAGTCAGTGTGTTTGAGAGCCAAAGAACCTCTAACCAAAATTGAGCATATGCTGTTTTCAGGATCAGACACCTTTCTCTGTATTTACTTCTATTCCAAGCTCAAGATATCTGTTCCTTTGCACCTTTCGCAAAACATTAACTATATGGAGCTGGGATTGTAGTATAGTGGCAGAGCACTTACCTTGTATAAGAGGGGTTCTGTGTTCAATCCCCAAGATTTAACAAAAGAGGCCAATACAAGGCACAGCACTGGTAGCTAGTATTGTAGGAACTACCAATACTCTCCAACTCCATAATTAATGAACCAATGACTCATTTTCTTGGAAAGGTACAAGAATGAAGAGATACAGAACCCTCTGCCAGTTACACGTTGGGATGTTTTCCAAGTAAGATGCCTTGACTGGAAAAATTCTGGGGTCTTTTTCTACATAAGGAATCCTATGCTTTCATTTTATTTGAATAATTTATTGTTCTCTGAATATTTTATTTTGAAACTTACCTATCTATCCAATAAAGACTGTTCATGCATAGTCTCTTTTTTCCATTTCTTTCCTTTTCCTTTTTTCTTTTTTTAAATAAATTTTCATACATAGTCTCTTAATAGTGGCTCTCTAATTTTAGAATGAATCAATATGTCCCTGAAGGCTTGTTGAAACAAATTTCTAACTTAGAAGGGGTGTCACCAAAGCTGCTCCTATACAAAAAAATTCCATGGTGTTAATAATGGTAATGGATATAAGGCCTTTGACCCTTTGGTGTGTGCGTGAGCATCGCTAGAAACATGCTGAGAATGGAGAATCTCAGAACCTGACCCAGACCCACTGTATTAGAATTTACATTTTAACAAGATCCCCTGTGGATTCCTGTGCACAGTTACATGATAAGCAGTGATTAGGCTTATTTATAAAAACTTTCAAGATTTTAGGAAAGCAGAGATTTGGAAACAGGAAGGAAAAAAAGACCACTTTCCTCATCCTGTCAGGGATATTAACAGGAAATCAATGATTTCAGTACAACTTTCCACTATTGCACCCTCTTGTTACCACCAATGAGGGTCATGTAATTCACCATCTCTCAGGGGTCCTCAAACTTTTTAAACAGGGGGCCAGTTCACTGTCCCTCAGATCATTGGAGGTCGGACTATAGTAAAAACAAAAACTATGAACAATTCCTATGCACACTGCATACATCTTATTTTGAAGTGAAGAAACAAAATGGGAACAAATACAGTATGTGGCCCGCAGGCCGTAGTTTGAGGACCACTGTTAGATGGTCCTACTTGTAGTTTTATGTTCCATAGGTAAATTTACTAAGATACTAAGTTTCAGCCTTACTGTTAGTGTTGTTAGTGATTCTCCAGAGACATTTAACCTGCCACAACTGCTCTAGGACCCTAGTGTTTTTTTTTCCAAATCCTTATTGCTACTCTCAGACAGCCACAAAACTTGATTTTTTTTACCAGAATTTTCTAGAAACCAATTAGAATCCTAAAATATTTGTTTTGTGTGTGTTTATGAAATGTCACTATGCATACATAAATATTGATTATTAATAATTTTGTTATTTCTGAGAAAATGAATGAGAAGGCATCTTCCACAATAACAAGAATTCCAAAGCATCAGCCAATCTTCACCCTAGTTATATAAGAGACTATTGTTCCCAGCTTCTTACTCTAAGATTAGAAAATAAATGACTCAGGGTGACTTCTAAAGATGTTAGGGGCATTTGTCAACATCGCCCACCTCCTGAATTTTGATTAATATTTCAATAAGCCTCTGTTGATTAGGCTTTGATCTAATGTTTAAATTTACTTTTATTCTGTTAAAGTAAGGTATTGATAACACATACCTTGTTGTTTATATAGTATTTTATTTTATATTACTTAACCAGAGATAATTGATGTTTATTTTATTGTGTTAGTAAACCGGTTATATGTGGATAATGGTTATAACTACATATAAATCACTATTCTAGCTCTTTTCTATATGATAGTTCCTTAAATTTCACAATAATGTGGGGATATGAGTACTAATCTAATCACATACATTCTTGCTTTACTCATAAAGAATATGTTGAGATTACACAATTTGAAGATAACACGACTAGTGGCCCACAGCATAATCTATACAAGCAGAATTTGCATTGTTTTGATAAAGGAGCTTAGAACATGAAATTGAATAAAGATAACCTTTTTAACAAATGATGCTGGTAAAAGTAGATAATTATGTGCAAAAATTAAAGTTGGATCCATATATCACATCTTACAATAAAGTCAGTTTAAAGGGGATCAAAAACCCTGAGATCCTACCAGAAACTATAAAGTATACTGAAGAAAATATGAGCAACATGCTCCAAAATTGGGGTCTCAAACTTATCTTTAATGATATGATGCCACTGGTAAAAGCAACAAAATAAATAAATAAGACTACATTAAATCAAAAGTTTATGCATGATAAAAGAAACATGGGCTAAAACTAAAAGCTAACTGTATGGGAAAAATATTCACATTAAGTACAATATTAAGGGCTTGAAATATAGAATATATAAAATGCATACAAAAAACAACTAAAAGTTCAAAAATTCTATCAAGAAATAGGGAGAGGAATGTAAATGTCTTTTTTTCCATTTTGTTTTGGTTCTTATGGGTATATTTCAAAAAGTAGGATTTCTGGATCAAAAAGAAGCTCAATTCCTAGATTTTTTTAAAGAGTAAAAATTTAATTAAATAACCATGAGATACATAGTTACAAAATTGTTCATGTTTGAGTTTCTGTCATACAATTTCCAACCCCTTTTCCCACAGTCAATGACCCCAATTTCCTTCTCACCAGCCCTCCCTCCTCTGCCTGCCACAGTAGATACCCCTTTAGTAACACTATTGAAAAACCCAGTGTCTAGAAGAAAAGAAAGGAAGAGGGAGAAGAAAAAAAATCAATTCCTAAAATTTAAAGTAATGAAAAGGAGAGGGAGAAGAAAAATCAATTCCTAAAATTTAAAGTAATGTCTATACTGTTTTCCAAAATGGCTGGACCAGTAGACATTCCCAGAAGTCAATGAGAGTCCTTTTCTCCCCACATCCACACCAGCACTCCTTGTTTTTTAGGTTCTACATAGCATATTTTGATTGGATTTCCAGCATCTCATACGGTCCCCTGAGCACTGTCAGGAATAACTCCTGAAAGCAGAGCCAGGAATAATTCCTCACCATCACAAGATATGCCCCCCCCCCAACCAAAACTTAACAAAAATATATGGAATAATTTAGTTATCTAACAATGGATGAGTGGATTATAAAGATGTGGTATATAAATAATGAACAGTTGCAATAAATGATAAAATCATGCAACTTGCTACAATCTGGTTTTAATGGGAATGTACCATTGTTGAGTGAAGTAATCCAGAAGAAAGGAAAGCACAGGATTATGTCATCTATATGTAGAATAATACATACCACAGACTTAAGGAGGATTTGTGACCCCAGAGCTTAAGAAGAAGGACAGAGAAAGAAAAATCAAACTGAGAAGGAAAGAGATGAGGGGGGAAAAAAAAGAAACAGGAGAACAGGACTTGGGATTTGATTGTACTAGTGAGGTGGGAGAGAGGTATATGTTATATATCCAGAGCACAGATTCAACAAACTGAAAATATGAGGTGTAAGCAGTAATCACCAAACTTTATAATGTGTTTGTGAAGGAGTCAGGTGAAGTAGGAAGGGTGGAGTAGGGGTGGGTTGATGCTTGAGGCAGGGTCAATAATGTTTGTTTCAACATTACTGTATCCACATTATCAAATCTATACAAAAAAGGTATTATATTTGTATTATTTTCAGGTAAGAATTAAATAATTTATTCCAAAATATTCCCCAAGATATAAAGTTATGTAGACAAATGGTAGCATAGTTGGGGACTGAGGTGTATGACAGGACAAGTAATACAATGCTAGAGTAAATAACATTTCTTTACTCAGTATGAGCATTAGTTTCTTAAACTTTGAATCATAGTCTAATATGCTATCAAGTAACTGAATGTGAAGGTCCTAACAAATTTTTTCAACTTATTTTAAAATTTATTTCTATATGATTTATTACTAATAAGTTTTTATATACTTATTTTATACACCAACTTATATACCCTGGAATTGTGTAAAAAATTAGAACAAAAAGGAATTTTGCCTAATCTTGCAGCTGAAAAGTCTGGGGTGCCTTTGGATGAGAGCAGATGGACACTATGTACTAATCAAGGGATATGTGCAACAGGAAGAAATCAGACTATTAAACATATATGCACCCAATGAGAGACCAGCAAATTATCTAATACAATTACTGACAAATCTGAAAGAAGACATCAATAATAACACAATAATTGTGGGAGACCTCATCACGGCCCTATCAACACTTGATAGGTCAACCAGACTGAAACCCAACAAAAATATACTAGCCCTGAAAAGAGTAATGGAAGAAAGAGGACTAGCGCATATATATATATATATATATATATATATATATATATATATATATATATATATATATATATATATATATATATATATATATATATATATATATATATATATATATATATATATATATATATATATATATATATATGACACTCCATCCCAAAAAATCTGGATACACATTCTTCTCCAATGTACATGGGTCATTTTCCAGAATAGACTACATGCTGACACATAAAACATACTTCCATAAAATCAAGAGGATAGAATTCTTGCAGGCTACCTTTGCTGACCACAAGGCTCTGAAATTATATGTGAACTACAAAGGCACACAAAAGAAAAAATTTGACAATTGGAAATTAAACACCCTGCTTCTGAACAACCAATGGGTCTGAGATGAAATAAAAAAGGAAATCAAAACTTTCCTGGAAACAAATAATAATGAAGACACAAACTGCCAGAATCTATGGGACATAGCAAAAGTGGTCCTGAGAGGAAAAATGTATAGCTCTACAAGCACACATCAGGAAGGAAGTAGGGGTATACCTGAATAACTTAGTAATGCAGCTCAAAAAATTAGAAAATGACCAACAAAAGGAACCAAAAATAGGGAGACAGAAGGAAATAATAATGCTGAAAGCAGAAATCAATGAAGTGGAAAACCAAAAAATAATCCGAAAGATCAACGAAAGCATAAGCTGGTTCTTTGAAAAAATAAACAAGATTGATAGACCATGGGCAAAACTCACAAAGAAAGAGAGAGAGAAACTTGATAACCCTTATTAGAAATGAAAAGGGGGAGATCACGACAGATATTGCAGAGATCCAAAGGGTAGTCAGAGACTACTTTGAGAAACTTTATACTACTAAACATGAGAACCTTGAAGAAATGGAAAACTTCTTGGACACTTAAAACCTTCTACAGTTAAGTAAGGATGTAGCATCTCTAAACACCCCCATCACTACTGAGGAAATTGAAACTGTAATCAAACATCTGCCAAAAAGAAAAACCCAGGCCCAGATGGATTTCCTAATACATTTTTTTCAAATCTTTCAAGAGGAGCTACTACCAATCCTAGCCAGGCTCTTCCATGAAGTTGAAAAAACAGGAACACTCCCAAACAGTTTTTATGAAGCCAACATCACCTTGATATCAAAGCCAGACAGAGATGCTGCTGAAAAAAAAAGAAAATTACAGACCAATATCCCTGATGAATGCAGATGCAAAGATCTTCAACAAAATCCTGGCAAATAAGATCCAATGCATCATCAAGAAGATCATCCACTATGACCAAGTAGGTTTCATCCCAGGAATGGAAGGATGGTTTAACATCCGTAAATCTATCAACATCATACACAATATCAACAACAACAACAAAAATCACATGATCATATCAATAATGCAGAGAAAGCATTTGATAACGTCCAACACCCATTTTTGATAAAAACTCTCAGCAAGATGGGAATGAAAGGAACCTTTCTCAATCTAGTTGAAGCCATCTACCACAAGCCAATGGCAAATATCATCCTCAATGGAGAAAAACTAAAAGCCTTCCCTCTAAATTCTGGTACAAGACAAGGCTGTCCTCTCTCAGCACTCCTCTTCAACATAGTACTGAAAGTGCTTGCTGTAGCAATCAGACAAGAAAAAGATATCAAGGAAATCTAGATAGGAAAGGAAGAAGTCAAGCTCTCACTTTGCAGAGATGAAGTAATGAAATTTTCCTATATGTGGATGTACATGGAGTCTATCATGCTGAGTGAAATAAGTCAAAGGGGGGGTGGAGAGAGAGAGAGAGAGAGAGAGAGAGAGAGAGAGAGAGAGAGAGAGACGCAGAATAGTCTCACTCATCTACGGGTTTTAAGAAAAATAAAAGTTATTTTTGCAACAATCCTCAGACACAATGAGAGGAGGTCTGGAACTTCCAGCTCACTTCATGAAGCTCACCACAAAGAGTGGTGAGTGCAGTTAGAGAAATAACTACACAGAGAACTACCATAATCATGTAAATGAATGAGGGAACTGGAAAGCCTGTCTGGAGTACAGGTGGGGGTGGGGTGCAATGGAGGGAGATTTGGGACATTGGTGGTGGGAATGTTGCACTGGTGAAGGGGGTGTTCTTTACATGACTGAAACCTAATCACAATCATATTTGTAATCAAGATGTTTAAATAAAGAATAAAATAAAATAAAATAAAAAAGGAAAAAAAAAGATCTAAGTACTTATGTTTAGCTCTCACAAACCTAGATCTTGAAGCTGTTAATATGAGCTACTGGTTTAAGCAGGTTTATTATGACTGAATAGATCACTGAATTGGGTGTCCTCAGAAATGTCCCATGGATGGTATCATTTGTTTTTAGCATGAGCTACTTTTAGTTCACTAGTCACAAGATTTCCCCATAATCTCCCAATGTCTGGATGATTTTCTAAACCTTAGTCTTCACTCATCTTCCTCATTGCCAAGGCAGACTGACCTGGGATTGTGAGCCTGTTGTGCAAAGCGGTTGCTTCAAATGGCATTGCTTAAAATATGAATAGGAGTTCCCATTAATGACTCAAGATTCAAAGTGGGATTTGTGATTGAATATTTCACAAGGTCAGAACAACAGTAGTGTGGTTGAGTTCACTTAAAATTTCACTAGCTTCCTTCTATGAAAGACAAAATCAAAGAAATGGTAAAAAAAAAAATCTTGAATCTCTAATCTGTAAAAATATGTTCTCTAGATTTCCATAGACTATATGTGTCTCTCTCTCTCTTTTTTTTTTTTTTTTGGTTTTTGGGCCACACCCAGTGACACTCAGAAGTCGCTCCTGGCTTGGGGGACCATATGGGAAACCGGGGGATCGAACCGAGGTCTGTCCTAGGCTAGCGCAGGCAAGGCAAGCACCTTACCTCCAGCAGCACCACCCGGCCCCTATATGTGTCTCTTAACTGCTTTCCTCAGAGGTGAGTAGTCAGCTGTAAATTATCCCACAAACAAGGGCCACAAAAATTTGATGCTAAAAATTCTCACATTCAGCTGTAACAGTTAAAGCAATTGTTAAGGGGCAAGTGAAAAGGTGAGAATATATGATAATAAAGTAAGCTAATTCTTTCATTTTACTTGAATCTGAATATGATGCAAAGATTCATATGCCATTCAGAATTAACTTGTCTATGGCTGACACTGTATCGTGAAGCTCATTTGATTAGGCACTTGTAGTCGTAAAAGAACTTGAATCTTGCCCTGATGCTTATTTCAGAGGAAAGGAATGATGGAGCTTGGGCTCTGAATCTTACTACACTTATTGCTGGGATTGTCTATTTAAATGGAAAGTAGGATGAGTTCACAAAAAGAATCTATGCTATAGAAACCAGAAAGCTTGTCTCTATAAAATTAGTTCTTTGACTCTACTTAATAAACCGTCAATAATAGAGAAAATGGGTTAAATATATAGCAATTAAGGTTTAAGGCCATAGCCTTCATCGAAATCTAGTAGACAGGGTGTTCTTCTTTCATGTGGAAAACTGGATTTGATCCTCTGCATCTCATATTGTCCTTTGATCCCACCATGAGTGATCCCTGAGTGCAAAGTCAGTAGTAAGCCCTGAGCATGCCAGATGTGGCCCAGAAACAATAGGAAACTTAATGGGGTGGAGGTTGTATGGCCTCACACTTTAGAAAATAGGACACTCTCTGATCCCTTAGGTTCTTATTTTAGAATCAGTCTTTGGTTTTCTTAGTTTTTAGGGATGCCCAAAATGACCTTCCTTTGTGGTGCTTCTGTGGGATTGAGGCACAGGAATAAGTATTTTCTAAAACCATTCATTGAGACCATGTTTCTACCACTCAGCAACCACTTCTGAGCTGACTCACTAAAATCACATGTTACACTTAAGTGCTTATCTTATTATCCTTGAAGGCAAACTCTAATAGAGGATGAAAAACCCACAAGTGGGTCCTTCTCTTTTCACCACATCTCATGAATGTGAATTCAGAAATGGAAGATCTGTTTAGGCTTATAATTGTAGAACTCATACATTATCCAATTAACTGTTGGATGTGAACCAACACTCAATTCTGCCTAAAAAGTCTTACTTGAATGTTAGATTTTCTTCCCACATTTATTGGACCTTGTAAACCAAATCCTTAATAGCCAATCTGCCAGTGTCTCTGTCAGGGATTTCCTGCTTTGAACAGCCTTCCTTGCTTTGACAGAAATAAATATTTGGCAGTTCTAGACCTCTAAGAAGTAACTTATTATGAAATATCAGTATTTTTGTGTTATTGGAGTCCCAACGTTTTAAAGATTAAATGCATCCATTCTTAAAATGAACTTCCACAGAGCCCTCAAATATGAATAATTTAGTGCTTATTTTACTACAAGGGATGCATGGAGTGAAATAACTGAAAGCTAATATAGATAAAAATTTAGGTCTATGTCAGACTTTTGCCAGGAACGCTAGAGAGGCAGAACCAGACCACACAGAAGTAAAAACTGAAATTGGAATTTTAGCAGTTAGCAGCATAATTATTTGTACCCAATACTTCATTCACTAACAATATTGCAATACAATGTCTAAAAGGATTAAAGGAAGCAGTCAAGGAAACAGGGCGTGGGGTAGGGGGAGGGCAGGGCAGAGAGAAATGTGTACTGGTGAAGGGTGTTGTAAGATTGAAACTCTTACAGTTGTAAGATTTGTAACTGTGGGGGAAAAACATTTATGAACAGCCTTGTAGTCACTGTGTTTAAATAAAGTAATGAAAAGATAACTGATTTGGGTACTGGTGAAATAGTACAGTGGGCCAGGTGCTTGCCTTGTATATGCTGACCTGGGTTAGACTCCCCAGCACTCCATATGATCCCCTGTGCACAGATGGATATGGTCTAAGACTCCAAAAAATAAGAACTGATCTTACTTGAGGATATAGAGGGTTAGAGAGTAAACCCAGAAGCACTTTACTCTAAAGACTTTCCTTCTTATACCTGTGAATTTTACTTAACGGTTAACAGATTTAGGTGTTGAGGGAAATTCTTGAGTCTTGCTTGAGGTAAAGGAGCCTAATAAACCTGTGGAAGAAAGTTTCACCATGCTAGACTAGATAGATCCAAGTATTAACCTCAGGCAAGAAGGTAGGAAATTACTGTCAGCTTAAGCAACTGAGGGTCAGACTTCACTTACTTAAAGATACCTGACAAGAGTGAGAATGGAGAACAGTGTGTGTGAGGGATGCCCTTTAGGAATGTATGCACACCTTTGTTAAACTGAGTGCCTACAAAAAGATGAAGCTTTTCCTTCCTTCCTTCCTTCCTCCCTTCCTTCCTTCCT